>QNGE01001262.1:134910-147537 GCA_008508345.1 Paragonimus westermani | reverse complement strand
CCTGCTGTATGCAGCAGATAGGGCGACCCGGTTTATACTGCCAGACGGCCGATGCAGTATGGAATTGTTTGTGTTGTGAGTATTCATGGTTGTGTGTGGGCTGAGATACTGCCAGGACGCCCAGACCTAGACAGGAGAACGATTAGGGTTCTCAACCAAAGCCTTTGGCTCAATAGCCCAAAAGGTAATCGAGATGCGCAAGCCGTCACACCACATCAATGTCCAGTCTCACTGTACATTCATTTAAACGAGCTCACACCTGTCACATCAAATGGGGCAGCTATCCCGTTTAGCTGGAAAAGAAACAAGCTACAGACAAAATCAAATGAGCATACCTGACCATTCACAAGGTGATCGTTGTTGTCATCTGCACCTCGCTGTATGAGCAGACGTGGTTCACTGAAAGCTTTCGTTGTCTTCCGGACCCCAGTCAGAAAAGTGGTGACCTCCTGCTGAGCCGTATTTCTACTTCAGAGTTTTTAGGTCCGTAGCCCAAATCATGCCTTCACTCCGATGTTGTACTTGTAACCTAACCCCTCACTCACAAGTAGAGCACGGTGTAATAGGCAATGAGTTGACATTCGTCCAAGCGATCGACGCATCAAGTTGACGGTGTAGTCTGTTAGTCTCGAAGACATGCCAGCGAGTCTCGTCATTGCTCACGCGGGATTCCCCCCACATACCGTTCATGTTAGAGGCACTAATAACTGAACTCAGACACCAGGCGAACGTCTTAGACACAGAGGGTCTAAATCCATCCGTATATTAAGACTGCATATGCCCTATTCACCCGTATTTACGTACGAGAATATGTGGATAAAGAATGCTCCATCGCCAAGAGCGCCCCCAATGTTCACTTAAGCCGGAACGATCATTCCGTTACGTGACCCATCTCGCGCGTACTGCGACACCTATTCAATCCGTCTTACGTGATTTCGAAGCATGATTGCTTTTCGGTGCGCTCTTAACCTTTCCCGTTGACAATGCTGACCGGACACACTCAATGTTGGCACTCCTTTGCCATTTTGTACGTCGGAAAGAGTGAATGTTAGACTGTGTATTGAATGTTGCCAGATAAACCACGCGTTCACGGAATGTCCGTTCAGAGGAGCGTTCCAGTTTCAATGTTCTTATGGGGCACACTTATGAGACGATCGATAACTACTATTGTGCTGTACAAATGAATGTGTAAACGAATGAACGGAACTTTGCACATGCACAATGTATGACAAGAAGTGCCAATCTCTTAGTGTCTCTCGTGAGGTGAAACTACGTCGATGCACCCGCGTTCATTTCATAAACCTGCATATTCTTTTCTTTGGTTCTCTGTGTGTTCTAGAACGTGCCCGGTTTTGAAACCTTGGATGTGATAGAAACAAGACCCACACATCCACTTCCCACGTTATATTCTGATGCCTCTTTTAAACACGGCATTGGTCGGATAAACAGTACGTACGAGGCACAGTTTCAACCTCTCATTTGAATCTTCGCGGTATTGTCCATTCTGACATTGTCGTTGAAAAGAGCCGGAGGTAGTAGTTCCGGCATTGAAGCTTTATTACGCTTGAATAGTTCAAGCTCCAAAGTCACTTCTGTTTTCCGGTTGAAGGTAGCTGGTAATTTGATTATATTGCCTCGAATATTGAATTTTTGGTTATGTCAGTAGGCTTGGGGCTTGTATGCGCACCAGTGTTTTACAAGCTTGCTGCAGGTTCTAGAAAGCTCTCCGAAGCACACGGATGCATTTGCACTGCTTTCTACTACCGGTGATCCTAAAATACGCGAGGCCAACTGCATTGGGAGTTTCCGACTAGAAAGAGTGAATTCGTTTCTGCTAGTCCCGTGGCCACTGGTATGTTTCGGTTTAAAATCATTTTTAAATTATCCCCTTATATGGTTGTTTCTCGGTTGGCCAAGTTGTCTGTGAAGTGAGTGCATTTAATGACGCGGGGCAGTGAAAGCCGTAAGGAAGCTGTCTTGCTGATGACGGCCTACCCTCACTTACACCTCGTTTGTTTGTTTGCAAGGTGTAGGCACCTTGATGTTGAATGTTTGAATATAGACGTAGTTATTTTCAGTAGTTAAGTCCCTTTCCGTCCCCTTCTTTTTTTCTTCTCTCTTTCTACATATGGTTTGCTTTTTCTTCATGGTTGTGTGGCAGTTAAGCATTAGTGTGAACCACTGGTGTATTGCTGTCTGTGATGATGACGATCTACACCATCTGTAGTCCTTAGGCTTATCCGATGAATCCCAAATATTCCCTCACTTCACCGCCACCAACCCACTGAATTGAGAACACATCCGCCCTTCGGCTTAAGCCTGGGCGTTCTAGCAATATTTCAGTCAAGGTAAAATCACGAATACTCAAAACATCCCTACTTCTGTACCGTAGCGGCGGTCTCGCAATACAAACCGGACCGCTCGTTCCGATGACTTCAGGGGAGCGAAAATACGTTACTGTCGCTGTTGTTATTGTCTCTACTGTTTCTGCTGCTGGCTTCCATCTGATGTCCCAATTTTCAATTTAAACCCGCCACTTGCTTCCAAGATTGGAACGGACATCTTCATGTCACCTGCTGACAAAGGCACTTAACAAAGTTGGCCATAAGGATAAGCGAAGATATCGGGGAATCGATAAGGAGTTCACACACGCAACACGCATCAGTCAAACCGCACACCGCATCCAAACGATTCTGAGGCGAAGAAGGCTACGAAGTCACGATGAAAATCTATTGCGTTCAACTGAACGGGGTAAGAAACACGTAAACAGAGTCACCTAATACAGATGGACAAATAAGTGGAGTTATAAAGAACTAATATCTCCCAGTCTTCTGGGTTAAGCGTCCGAAGAAGGTTGACATCTTGTCCTGGAGACCCAATACCAGTTCCAACACGTTTTCACAAAACCACCCTCTAGAGTAAGCACGTCGGCGCCGAAGGCTTTGGTAAGGAACACTAACCGTTCTTCTGGTGTTCTGAGAGTAACTCAACCCATATACTACGACGAATACTTGAAGTACTTCCCAGTTTCAAACTGGAGCGCTGGCATCGCGATTACATTAGAATCGTCCTATCTTTTTTGCACACGGCTAATCCCTCTTAGTGAGCCTCAACAGCTTCTCCAAATGCAGACTTCCCGTCATTATCACTTGAATTCTACACCAAGCATGACCAACACAACCATGATCAGCTACGATTAGTCTCATTCAATAACACTTTAATGATTGAATTTCGAAAGTGAGGGCCCATGTTTGGAGGTTTCGAATATAAATTATCAGGTAGCCGAAATGATAGTGTGTTGTTTCGTTCGGGCGGTAGGTATGAGAGGAATTCGTAACGCCTTGATAATGGTGCAGGGCTGTTTCGACTATGTGGCGATCACAAGCTGTTCTTCATCAACACCTGTTTAAAACATCATGCACATCGCCGTCTCACTTGACGCTACCTGACTCTGATTAAGACTTGGTTTCGGATTGGCTACATAGCTGCTAACTGTGAGTGGCGTCATTGGTTGAAGCCCATCCATGATTTCAGATCGTGCATCGATGCGTTTTCCATTCGTTCATAATACAGCTCAGAAATTACCACGTCGACTATCACGACCAAATATCGGGACATTAGTCAGAGCGAGTTTGAAGCATGAGGACTAAACTAGTCTGAAATAGCGATTGAACAGTTTGAACCTCACAAATCCCAGCGACCGCTGAATCTCAATTCAGCTGGCAACTGTGGCAGCAACTGCTATGACATTATAATATTTCTACGGAATCTAGGCTTAACCAGAGACTGAACAATTGGGGTATTCTACTTGGACTCGGGGTTATGATAAGGATTTCTTCGTCTGCCAAATTATGCGAAATCGTCACTGCCGGCCAGTACGTATCTTCTTCTCTGCAGATGTCTACGGGACTTAAAAAACTATCGGCGTAGACATCATACCCGATGTGACTGACGACTAATCTGGGCTGTGCTGAGAAGGTGTTGCTATTCAACAATTGTCAAACGACATAGGCAATGGTAGGCACTGTCTCGTGCTTTGTGAATCACTTCATAATGCACTTTGTAGCTTAGAAGAATACCGTGCTACCGAAGGACCACTGGGATTGTCTAGGTTGAATGTTGTGTGTGTAGATTCTCATAAGTTTTAGGATAGGGTGGTGCTAGCTGAGTTGTATGCATTGGAGGTGTCAATTGTTCGTTTGCCACATTGACCACTTATACCGAAGCCAGTGCTGACGGGTATAAGATACAATGTAGACGAATATTGACCTGCCGATGTGAACGGAAACAGCTACCATTTGGTCCTCGTGTCTTCCGGATTTAAAGTCTTCATGATTAACTATTTTGGAAGAGAGATGGCAGTTGGTCCGAAGTAGAAGCGTTGCGCATTGAGTTTTTAATCAATTAGGTGCAAACGATTACGAGGAACGGTGAAACTGACAGGGAACGCAATTGTTACTTCTGAGTACGTGTTTCCCAGGGAAAGTATTTCGATGAATGGGAATCCTCCGAACGCTCGGAAGGCAACCAATAACTTCATATCCTCTGGATCCTAAATCTGGCGCCCCAACCTGTCCCTTAACAACCTGACTGCTATTCTAACAGTCAGTCAACAGTCGTTCAACCCCTCGATCACATAATACCCACAACTCATTATGAATCAAATATACGCCCGTGTATTTTTCGCCTTGCCATCTGCGTTTCTGTTCACAATAAGCTTATTCTTGCCACTTATCCTTTCCACCGAATTGGATACGATTAGCGTGTGTTACTTTTCTAGGTGAAGGAATATCGTCTGTTCATTTCAAGGAGAGACATTGAGGTTCTATCGAGACACAATTTCCCGTTTGTTCATACAACGTATCTTTCCCTCGTTTACGAGAGAAAACCACAAGGGAGCCCTGGTGGTGGTGGTGCTGCGCCTTCGGTGTCTTTTTCTTTGTTTTTGCATAGTACAGGCGCGTTTATTTTGAATGTCCGATTGTACGAAGACGTTTTCCGGTATTCCGGTCTTTTACCTCTACTTTCTTCTTAGTTGGAGTCTATTCCGTCTTTTCAATTTTGTACGACATATAAGCGTCACTGTTGCTATCTATGACACTGTGACTGAATTCGGTAGACTCGCATTGACGGTTATCAATGGAAACGTTTTAACATCCAAATGGTGCTACTAATCAGGGTTAATCGTTGGGCAGGCCTTTAGTCTGTCCTCAATAAAATAAGTGGGATTTGGAGCGCCCAATCTTTAGGCACCACCATACTTTGAAAGTGCACAGCGCACTTCATACCTACTGGACAGCTCGATTGTTCGGATTGTTTATCGCGGCTTATACAGTTAGGGTTGTAAACAAAGCAATTTCACCCGCTTACTTCCTTCTGTCTTTTAGTGACTTATCCACCTTGCGGTTTTCTCCGTATCCACTGTCTGGCCAGTTCACGCAGGGTTTCATTCATGAACTGAAATTGATATTAGATCGCCAGCCTGTGATCAGTTCGTTTGTGTATACGTAGACGGGAAGCTGCTTATCCGTACATTGAACACGTGTATGTGTGTGAGTGCGTGTGTTTGAGTTCCGAACTTCCAACTCTGTCAGTTTGCCATTCAAGCTAGGTCAGTGGTTTGTCAGCTGCAGTTTACTCTTGCATACTTTCATTTACATCCTGCTGCATACACATGATGTCACTATTTTGTTTGTTATTCATTGTTCAACTTCACTGTTCAATTTCGTTTGTGTGTATGCTCTCGCGCTTATTCATACCACCTTTTCCATGTTTGCTTACCTTAAATGAACCATCGAACTTTGTGTAGATCGTTCAGTTTCGTTGAATTCATTGTTTAGTTTCCGTTTAAGTCCATGGTAATCCAAGTCCACTCCAACTGAATCGATGTATGTGGTTAGGGCAACCACATCTCAGGTTGTTAATCTAAGTATGTATTTGGAATGAAGGTAAACTACTATCGGACGATAACGTTTTGTCAGAGTACTAGCCGCTGACGTTCTTAGAAAAGTCATTTCTACATCTAGATTCACTGGTCAAAATGTGTTACCCCTTTTAGCAGATTCAGATAAGTATGTGTAAGGTGGTATAGTGCAATGTTTACGCATGATGGTGTGCAGTTTGGCGAATACCCAACGCACTCGTATGAGAATAAATGGTTAGGTGCACGTTGACCTTTAGACGTTTCTCTTTCGGATCCTGGCGGACATCTGTTGTAGTTAAGCGTTGCCATTCACCTGTTTTTCGTAAGTACCAAATTTCGATGTAACAACCACCGATTTGCGATATTGAACCTCTTTCTCTCTCTGTAGATCATTCATCGAGTCAGCTCGATCTTATTGATCTTCGTTATTATTACACAGCCAGCAATATTGATTGTCAACCGTACTGGAACCCGTCTTGATTTCGACCACGCTATAACGAATGCCGTTTCAGCTTTGTAACATGACATTCGTCTTACTGGTGTCGATTTGGTGGGAGTTACACAACTTTCTTTCCGGAATCAGTACAGAGAGTGGCCTGTTTCTGTCGTATCCACTCATTTCGACGCCACTGGTCACTAGTTCACGACGTTATGCTTAAGCCAAGCACCACTCCGTTGTTGTAAACTAATCATGCCGGATACGAACATGGTATGAATAAAAGTTAGCGAATAACGTGAATTAAGTCCCTTTTTGTTTGTTCACGAATTGCAAGAAGCAGTGAACACACTGAAAAAGCGTGTTCCGGATACGCAAGGTATTTGGCCACCCGACGCTCTATACTTATGCACATGACTGACCTTGCTGTTACATCAGCGCTCGAAGGTGTATTTCAATCTCACTCTGATCCTGTTCTTAGTAACAGTTTGAGACATTAGAATACCGGCTGCGGAATCGTATTCTTTGGATCACGCTAACCTTAACCCCAAAAACCTCTTTACGGGATTTCCATCATGCGAGTGACTTCTGGGATTAACTTGTGTATGTCATTGGTTGTCGCAATCGATCAGCGGAGCGTCTGAGGAGCAGCCCATGTTCGATGATTGCCGTGGGTTGAAACTGGTTAGCATGACGTATCCAAATGTCCCATGTGAATTGGACTTCGAAATGTTGTCACCATTCTTCGTTAAGTTTCGAAGACCATTCGGCAAAACTATTGCCATACTTCCGATCTGAAACAGTTTGATCAATGTTGGAGTGCCAGTTTTCACTTCTGTATAGCTGATTGAACCGGCATTTCATGGTTTTGTCCTTAGATCTTGATTCATTGACAGCCGGGAAAATGAATTTTGCAACGGCAAGATTTCCCATCTGATGAGATCCTCGATTTGAGATCATCCACCAAGTACTTGCAGAAATTGTGTTGCTCAGTGGTGCGTCAGAAATGTTTCTAGCGCTTCTACGGTCGTTCATTTCTGAACTTTCTCCAGGACGCGTTTTAACGTGCCCATAAAACGTCATGATTGGCCGTAGGACTGAGGGTGATAAGGCGGTAGTAGGCCATCGTAGATGCCTTTCTGTTGATAGAAGTCAGCAAACATTGAGGAAGTAAACTGTGTTCGATTGTCGTTGACTGGCACTTTTGAACGTCCGAACCGACTTAACATTCTGTGAAGCTGCAGGATGATTAATCCAGTAGTAGTGGCTGACATCAAGACACTCTGTGGCCACTTGGATTGGGGGTCGACTGCAATCGGGAAATCCTGGCCTTCCGGAGTTCCACCAAAATACAAGTGTAAATTTGACGGTTCGGCTGTGATAGTTGGCGGATGCTGAAGTAGAGTCTTCGGTGCTGCTTTGGATGCGGAGGTGCCATCCTGACATGATCGAACGAGTTTCTCTGGTTGTTTGTTCAGTAGACCAAGCTGCGAGTCAATGCCTTCCTTCGGTTGGTTGGTTGACTGAAATGGAGTTGACAAATCGCCCAGGACTGAAGTTATGATAAGATGACGACAGGGTCTCAGGAACAAGGTTTCAAACTGTAGACTGCGTCCGGAAGAGCTGATCCAAGTTGCCTGATGCTCCTTTAGCCGGTCAGCGGTTGACTCTGAGGTCGCCGATTGTAGTGTCTTGTCTTAACGACCATCTTGGCAATGACCAGGGGTGTTTGGACAACACACGATTTACTTATTTCCCGAAGGTTATTGACACAACCACTTCTGGATCGAGCAGCTGCGAGCCAATCAAGGGAAAGAGAGCGTTTATCTGCCCGCTTCACATCGTTGAATTAGTAGTTGAGTAGTTTCGTCACTCATCGTTGAAGACGGTCGGCTGTGTAGATGAGGACTCCCTTCTTTGATCGGCGCACATCGAGTAGCGGTTTGTGATCAGTCAGTAGAATGTGGTGGCTGACTAGAGGCATCTTGTGGAGACGCTTCGTAAGGAAACTGATGGTTGGTACATCTTTTTTTATTTGGCCGTGGTTCTTTTGCGCCGATGATAGAGAGCAGATGAAATTAGCGACTGGTTTCTAGAAGTCAGTCGGATAGAGATGTGAGATGACAGCTCCTGTTCCATAGCTTGGGACATACTATGCGATTACGATTTAGAAAGTAGGATCAAAATCCGGCTGAAAATTGTCGGAATTAAGTATTGTATTCACCCCGTCGAATGAGTTCTGGCATTCGGCTCATCGTTTCAGTGAGACGTCCCTCGTCAACAACCTGTTCAAGAGTGTCCGAACGTTGTGTATGACTGGATAGAGCGCGTGAAAATGAACGTAGAGTGGGTACGTTTGACTCCAGTGTGTTTTGGATGACTGCCCCTACGATCGATGATGGAGCGCAGTAAATCGGTCGGATTTTCGAAGAAATTGTATTTTTCCTGACGAATACGAAACCGTTAATCGACCGTGCATCCGTGAACCTGGTCCGTATTGCTTGTCAACTGTTTCATCGGCTACGGTGACAACGGTGTCGTCGAAATAAGTGGCTGCACCAGGAACATCGGGCAGCATCATAACCATGATGTGTTGAAAAGCTACTGGCGAACTGAAGACGCTGATACTTTAGCAGGCTGAGCGGGATGTGAAGTAATCTGCACCCCGATCTATAGTTCGGCATCTGAAGTAGTTGACTCGCGGAACAAATCTTCGTACAGAGGGCAAGGATACTGGTGTGTATCCAGGGCTGTGAAAAAATCAGTCGAGATACTCGCGGCTTTACTGGCCCTTTTTAATACGACAGTTAGTGCAGTCCACTCGGAATAGTTGGTTTGTTCTGAGACCGGTTTTCCGTAGATTACCCTGTCCATTCTCTTCGAGAGACAGTGCTGCGTACAGTGGTGTGCGTTTCGGCCAGGAAAGCGGTCTTGCGTTTGGAAGAAAGTGCAAGATAGCACTCGTTTTGGATCAGTATTTTAAGCTCTCCTGGATGACGGTGAGGTTTACGGCCGATGTTTGTAAAACTGGTGGTGTAAGACGATTCCGCTGGTCATTGTCGGTTGGCCCACTGTTGTCATAGCGGCTGATGGGTGTCTCCTACAGGTTCTTCTCTTCAATGCTGTCAGTCCTTAGCGTATTGATCCTTGAAATGGACGTCACTCGAGGCGACCTCGTAGACTAGTTCGCTGGGCAACTCCAGGGTGCCACCTAGGGCATTGCAGACATTGTGATTCGCTTCAGGGCAGGTTGACCCATCTTATTCAATGTGCGCTTCTGGCCGGTTGGCTTCAATCCACGAGACTGAGGATGACCAGACGCACTGATTGGATACTCAGAGACAATGAGGGCTTTAGTGACAAAATCGTGTTTGAGGTTGACCAACCTCTGGCATTCAGTAGTGTTGTCTCGTGACCGCGTTCAAGACGCGATTGCGGATGTCAACATCCACCGGTGAATTGATACCGCGGACGTAAACCAGCGTTTTGAATTGGTCATCGGTCATGGAGAACAGGTTGGACGTTTCCGGAATAAGTGACAATCTTTCGATTGACTCTTGGCCAGCTGGAAGCACGGATAATGAATATGTGAAAAGAATAGTTGTTCTCGGGACATAGCGGGCGTTCTTTAGCAGAACGAAGTTCGCATATTCCTCAAGCTTAAACGGACCGGGTTTGTGCAGTAACAGCCGGACACATTGAGCATCATCGGCAGCAACCAGTTCCACTTCGGTCACGCTTTCATGCTTTCTCTGACACACAGAAATGGAACCCAGAGGGTTGATCGAAGTGGAGTTCTGAGGGCCCGGTTTTCAACGGTTTTAATCAGCGTGGGCGTCTGCCATGAGTCAAACCCTGAATGGTGAACTTCTGCGTCAACATCTCGATCAGCTTTAGTAGCACCTTTTCGAATCACGTCTGTAGTTGCTACAAACTGACCGTTAGCGCTTTTGTGGTTATTGCATTGTAGGTTCTTTGTTTGACCTAAACAGTCCCGTCGCCAATTATAAGCAAATCTGACTGAAAACGAACGCGGATAACCGATACGAACAGCGGTGAGTACAGCCAACTGAAACCCTCTCCGATTGGTGCTGAATTCTGCGCTGCAAGAACCAATGAATACACCAGCAAAGCGGACCATGAATAGGCAGTGTGTATGGCCACCAAACGGTTTGTAGGGCTTACCTGAAATATTCCTCTGTATTCGTGGAAATAGACGACCTTGTGATCTCGTAGACGCTCGAATATATATCTGACACTGATCCAGTTTTCACTAACAGATTGTGACATTAGGAATCTCGCTACGGAATCGCGCCCCTAGCCTATATACGAAATCCGCTTCCACTTTAATTTCTTCGGCCTCATTCGTTATTCTCAGCTCTTCGGCGTCTCTGCTTGCAACGTGAACTTTGTTGCCGAGAGATTCCTACGGGACAAACATTCAGAAAACCTGTAGGATAACCGATAAGTTTGGGGAAATGACTGTAATTTGGAGGTGAGGGCAGCCGTGTCTTTTGTTAACTGCCGGAGGCTCTTACACCTCATACAAGGTACGAAGACCTGAGTGTCAGCTAAATGATCTGCAACCAAAGCGGTGATCTCACTTACCTAGACGCATAAAGTGTTGGAGAGAGCACTTGCACCTCCAATTCAGTCGGCCCTCAGTAAGGTTGACCATAATTGGTTTAACGATTCTTGCTCTCTAGCCAGTAACTGCTGCGTCATTCCGGAAAAAAACTCCACAGCGTACCCCATATTTTCGACGCCACAGAACTCGTGATCCAGATGGTCCTTTTTCTACTCTTCCCCAGAATAGTGGTACTGTGCTCGTTTAACATCGAACTTACCTGGTTGGTGAAATGTGGCCTGATGTGTGGTTACTGTTACCTTCTTTGTTTGGAAAAATGTTGTAATGCTTACTGTAATCTTTTGGAAATAAGTGTTATAACTATCTTGACCGTTCTTAAACGTTCTAAGCTTTGGGTAACTCACATGAGAGAAAAACGAGCCAGTAACCAAGTTGTAACGTTTTGCGTAACGTTTTTCTCAATGTACGTCAGACCTAATGTGGAAAATTGTGTAGTTTCACTTGAAATCATTTGGTCCGACGAAGCCTCCGTTTTGAGGTTTAAACATTACCAAAAAACTAAATTACAAATTCTGTGAAATTGTGTTGATTCCTTGTAGGTTAGACTGCGTTAGACTTTGTGTCAACCGTACATATTGTCTATGCTGATGTGTCCCGTTGATTTCGTACACTCTGGACGTTAGTTATTACGATTTTATGCCTGAACTCGAATGAAATTGGGGAGCCTGAGCAACTTCGGAACTGGAAGTTGTTAGAGTTCTTGTCACGTTGACTCAGCAAGAGCCTTACTTTATTTTCTTGAGGAAGTCCCGTTTGTGATAAGATTGAGACTCAGCTGCATTAAAACCGGTGGTAAGAACTGTTCACCCTATCATCCTGTGCTCCACCTGTTGAGTTACGATAATACGTCGGGACTCAGATAATGTAACGTTTAGATTAAGTTATTCTTCCATTCCACCGCGTCTCATAAAATCCACTGGACAATCTAGAGGAGTGAGACTTCTCAGATAGTTAACACTGGAGTCCATTGAAGCTACTGTTCAGAAATACAATTTTAAGGAACAACGTTGTTGTGGATTAGTTCCAGCCTTAACTGCTAGTGAACTCATCCTGACAATCCATCCTCTGAATCATCAGGTGGATTCCAAGTGAGACAATGGGATGAGTGGATAACTGAGTCCAAATGTAAGATTCGTGAGTTCCGGGGGGCAACATCACGATTCAACCAGTGGAACACATACTGCATGTGGACATGTTTCTTGTCACTGGTTCAAATCCAGCAGATCACCAGTTTGCTTACAAGTGGGTCTCTGTCAAGGTTAGGGATCACTGTGTGCGATCGCGTTCTCGTCACAGTGAGACTGGACCTTGTGGTGTGACGGCTTGCGCATCTCGATGACCTTTCGGGTTAAATTGGACAGAGTTACTCATACCAGGTAGGCCAACAGGTAGAGGTCTGACAAACCACAGTCTCCTGGTCCTCCAGATTGGGGGTTGGAAGATGGTTGGCATCTCTTCCCGAAAAACGTACCATTTCTGGTGCGCCGCCACCCACCCGCTGCCATGCGGTACAGGCTTTTGAGCCAAAGGCTTGGGTTGAGAACCCTAATCGTTCTCCTGTCTAGGTCTGGGCGTCCTGGCAGTATCTCAGCCCACACACAACCATGAATACTCACAACA
>QNGE01001262.1:90019-134411 GCA_008508345.1 Paragonimus westermani | reverse complement strand
TACTTCGGAATGCGCTTTGCAGCCTCAAAATGCAAATTGGTTCTGCAGGATTGCTGTGACTACGTAGATTTGATGTTAGATAATGTAGTCATAGAGGTTGTTGACCGGTTTGTATACCTGGGAAGCTGCATCAGCAGCGGTGGAGGTGTAGGGAATGAAATAGAAGCGCGTATCTCCAAGGCTAGGGCGGTATTCGCTAGTTTGAGGCATCTCTTCTTCTTCTTTGAAGCTAAAAGGTTGTGTATATAAGACAACGGTGAGGGCCGTATTACTTTACGGCAGCGAGACCTGGCCGCTCAGGGTAGAAGACGTGAACAGTCTTCAAGTATTTGACCACCACCGTTTGCGTTCAATCGCTCGTTTCAGGTGTAAGTAACGATGAGGTTAGGATGATGACTGCAGTCTCATTCTCTCATGGCATTTTTTCCATATCTTAGTGACGGGGCACCTTCCGCGGATGTCATTAGTTAACCTAACATTCCGCGATGTTTTATATTTAGTTTTCTTCCTCAAGGTGCTGCATAAAAATTTTAGTTCCGGTTTGCTTGCGGTGATCTCTTTTTCAAATATACTCGTCACTAAGATGGTAGATGTATAGCCGATTGTGCACTATTTTGACTCGCCGCCAGTTTCTCTTCTGAGTTCTTTATTTTGCCGTCCTCGTTGCAAGTGAACTGAGACTTGTAGGTCATCCCGGTTTTTTAATTAACTTAAACTGTCGTATGACTCATCTCTAATATGCTTTGTTAATTTCTTCTGTAGGCGAAATGTCTGTATTCTTGTAACGCGATGGACCGCTTTTTGTGACGTATTCACATGATGGGTGATATAGTTAACATTATCTCGAGGGTCATCGAAGTTCGCACAGGCCCTTTGATGTGTTTCTTCAACTTTGAGGTTGAGTGAGTATTCGGCTATCCACTATGACCGAGATTTATTGCTTCTGACTAATTCACTTTTCCTTGCGGATGTTCGGATATTATCGTATTCGCTCGAATCTTTCCTTTTTGAGGTCCAGTTCTCAAGCACATCTTGGAGATCGCAGCGTATTGCATTGTGCCACATAGCTGCAATTGTATGTGACCGTTTTTTGTCCCACTTGCTATGCATTGGATTCTTCCTTTGTTATGTAGAATTTAACGACGGGTTATGCTATGATGCTCATAGAATCCTAGCCGTTTAAGACTTCAATTCCTTCGAACTTCTAGTTCCCCATATCTACTGGCACCGCTGTCTCCGGGGCTTTCATGGCGTCCCTTTATCCTTTGTCTCATCCAAGCTGCAGAATTCTTGTTTCCATTTTCCGCCTAATTGTATGCGAATTTGGGCCTCACGTACTTGTTTGGGTAAAAGAAACGGTAGATAAAGTCGACCGTAAATTTTGGTTTACTGCAGCTACTTCACATCTGGCCTTTTCCGCAACACGTAACGTACACGATTATGCTGCTCCAAGAGAAATTGCTTTTGTTTTCACTCATAGGTAACATCAACAGTCGTATCGCCTATTACCTAATGAACATCCGGGTAAAGAAACGTACAATCTATTTGGCCCGGGTAAGTCGTTCTCTCAAATGCCAATGGTGTTCCAGTTAAATGTGTTTTGTGATATCCGCTAGGCGCTCCACTGCTGATAAATTTGCTAAGATTTGACGATAAACTCTGAACTGCATAGGGAATTCAGATAAACTCACTCATTTTTGGTAGCCGGGAGCTGGATAACTCCTATGTGTTACATAATTTTACCCCGGAGCGTGGCGTTCAAGTTGATAAATTTTGCGACCTGTCATCTAACACCACTTTAGATATGGCCATATCGGATACACCTTTTCTGTCGCCTTGACGCAGGGTTGAGGTGTACGTACTTCGTTGATCCCGACACGAGTACGAAGCGGCTCTGATCACATTACTTCGCAAATCAGTGGTATGGTTCGGATGCCGTATTTCATTCAGTGCTGTCGCACGTTATTTTACCCCACAGTGCCAATTATATTCGGTTTTCAACGAATAATACATGTGGTCCTTCGAAATAGTATAGTATACTCTCTTCTAGTAAGTCTGCTATATGGGGTCCTTCGTTCTGCTGCAATCTTGTTGCCTCATCGTGACGCGAATGATCCATATATATCCACTGAGTGAACAACGAAAAAGACACTGAATCTTGAAATGAACAGACGATATTCCTTCACCTAGAAAAGTAACACACGCTAATCGTATCCAATTCGGTGGAAAGGATAAGTGGCAAAAATAAGCTTATTGTGAACAGAAACGCAGATGGCAAGGCGAAAAATACACGGGCGTATATTGGATTCATAATGAGTTGTGGGTATTATGTGATCGAGGGGTTGAACGACTGTTGACTGACTGTTAGAATAGCAGTCAGGTTGTTAAGGGACGGGTGGGGGCGGCAGATTTAGGATCCAGAGGATATGAAGTTATTGGTTGCCTCCCGAGCGTTCGGAGGATTCCCATTCATCGAAATACTTTCCCTGGGAAACACGTACTCAGAAGTAACAATTGCGTTCCCTGTCAGTTTCACCGTTCCTCGTAATCGTTTGCACCTAATTGATTAAAAACTCAATGCGCAACGCTTCTACTTCGGACCAACTGCCATCTCTCTTCCAAAATAGTTAATCATGAAGACTTTAAATCCGGAAGACACGAGGACCAAATGGTAGCTGTTTCCGTTCACATCGGCAGGTCAATATTCGTCTACATTGTATCTTATACCCGTCAGCACTGGCTTCGGTATAAGTGGTCAATGTGGCAAACGAACAATTGACACCTCCAATGCATACAACTCAGCTAGCACCACCCTATCCTAAAACTTATGAGAATCTACACACACAACATTCAACCTAGACAATCCCAGTGGTCCTTCGGTAGCACGGTATTCTTCTAAGCTACAAAGTGCATTATGAAGTGATTCACAAAGCACGAGACAGTGCCTACCATTGCCTATGTCGTTTGACAATTGTTGAATAGCAACACCTTCTCAGCACAGCCCAGATTAGTCGTCAGTCACATCGGGTGTGATGTCTACGCCGAAAGTTTTTTAAGTCCCGTAGACATCTGCAGAGAAGAAGGTACGTACTGGCCGACAGTGGCGATTTCGCATAATTTGGCAGACGAAGAAATCCTTATCATAACCCCGAGTCCAAGTAGAATACCCCAATTGTTCTTCCCCAAAGTCTTCCTCTCGAGCTCGAGTAATTCGCCAGAACATGGCAGATGCTGGAGTTCTATAGATGACTGGGGGTCAAACCTATTCCCCCTTGGTTATCACAAGATTACGTGGTTCCCTCATTGAACACCCTCCCCTTCTTCAAACTATTACCAAGTGACCCCGAAACAGACAGACGTCATCAGGAATCAACATTGGCTGAGCCAAGGGCTCTACTAATATCACAGCACATCGATTTAAAGACGCCGGCACGGAATCATGTAAGCCAGAAGCCCTGATTTGTCTGGAGGCCGAAGTGAAGTAACGGTCCTCAACCGTTCTACGTAGTTTCGTATCTAACGGTCTGAGCACGGCGTAGCCATCGGGTTCGATGATGAGGCAGAAGTACGGTGACGGCCTATTCAACCTCAGAGTGCTCTACTCAGCGGTCTAATATTCTGGATCTGGTACGGAAGAGTGCCGTATGTAACTCGGTGTTCGTCCTAATGGCCAGTGTGTGCCTTGTTCCCCTGTTATGAATGATGTTGGAAATTTTGCTAGTACTTCGTGAAACAAATGCACTTTCTTTTGGGGCTTTCACTTACAGAACTGCTAGTGAGTATCAGGCCACATCAGGACTTCTCACGGATGTCTGTTTTTGTTTGTTTATACGAACTGCTACGAGGATTATCTCGTCAAACACCTAATATATCTGAGGGAATTCCTGAGATTCAGTCTCTGGTTAAGCCTAGATTCCGTAGAAATATTATAATGTCATAGCAGTTGCTGCCACAGTTGCCAGCTGAATTGAGATTCAGCGGTCGTTGGGATTTGTGAGGTTCAAACTGTTCAATCGCTATTTCAGACTAGTTTAGTCCTCATGCTTCAAACTCGCTCTGACTAATGTCCCGATATTTGGTCGTGATAGTCGACGTGGTAATTTCTGAGCTGTATTATGAACGAATGGAAAACGCATCGATGCACGATCTGAAATCATGGATGGGCTTCAACCAATGACGCCACTCACAGTTAGCAGCTATGTAGCCAATCCGAAACCAAGTCTTAATCAGAGTCAGGTAGCGTCAAGTGAGACGGCGATGTGCATGATGTTTTAAACAGGTGTTGATGAAGAACAGCTTGTGATCGCCACATAGTCGAAACAGCCCTGCACCATTATCAAGGCGTTATGAATTCCTCTCAAACCTGCCATCCGAACGAAACAACACACTATCATTTCGGCCTACCTTAACAGTCACATCCCTAGGAGATCGAAGTAAAATGCGGTCTTGCTGGTGATTTCGCTGTGTTCAGTTTACGTTTCACCCGGCAGTGGTTAGGTTTCTAGAAATTTGGTGTTCAACATTAAACCTGATAGTACTTGTTGGACCCTTTCTACAGTGGCTACCACTGACATAATTCAAACCGTTAATATGATAGTTTTTGTGACCGTTTGTCCGCAGCGATACCATGGAGTATCCGTGGAATGATAATACGTTCAACGGAAATCCAATTCTCCTCTCCATAGGAAAGGAAATAGGAAATCTTGGTGCTGTGAATGACGTGACCATTCCGGTTAATTGCTCGTTGGTCACATCGAAAGAGCAGCACTGAAGAGCACTTTGTTCTTTCCGGAATACGTATGCAACAAGGAGGAAAACGGAGAATATTTATATGGTGCGCGCAGACATTCTGGCTTTGTATGATTGAGGGAATGTTATTAACACCAATAATTAAAGTCACATACCCATCAATGAGCATGTCGGAATGAAAGTGGAGTAGGTGAAAAGCAGCGAAGGTTACCTCTAGATGGTTCCGGGAACTTCTGGTCTTTGTGATTGGGGAAAATCGTTTTTTGACGTGGGGTACGGTTCTGGGGGAAAATCGGGCTTCTCTGACAGTTTCGGTTCTTATGTCTCTACTCTAGGCAAACACCGGACCATCCAGGATGCACAACCGATATCGAGTAGATATAGCAAGTGTCGTCAGGTCTGTACACGAATAGCTGAATTTCAGCAGAAGTCAGTCTTAAATGAGTCTAATATCCAAACATGAAGGTGCTGTTGACCACTCAATTTCGGAATTCGATCGCCTCATGCGAATTCGTCGGTGTGTTCGTTACCCTGTCCATCTGAGCGCAATACGCGTTGTTCATGAGTGTCTATATTCGGAATTCATTCACGAGAGTTGCGCTCATGTGAGTAGTGCATTGAAAGTGTCCTTGTGCATCGCACGTATGTTTTCAATTTCCCCCTCCACATTATTTCGCTCTCCGTATCACTTCAGTCTGTGACCTTCTATCGTGTGATTTGTGTGTTCACATTTAGAGAGTTGCTCGCTCGTAAAGTTTTGACGAGTTCTAATAAGTGCGAAGTTCGAGTGCGCTGCTTACCGAATGCTTTTTCGATCTGTACAGGTACTCACCATTTCGTTTTTCATAGGTTTAATGCACTGCGTGCACACTGGGAGTACGAATCTTAGAGGATGTTGGTTGACGTGACTTGTCAGCGAAACTTTTATATTATTAACTGGCCACTAGCCGATTTTGTTGCCATCGCTGATTTCTCTACGTTTACACTATTCCGCTAGTAAAATAATCCTTAGTGCTCTCGTCATTCCCCGTATTTCGTTTCGTTTTTTCATCTCTCCTGCCTGCTTCTGCCGCATGCACAGCATGGCGAATCAGAACTGAACCTCACCGGACATATCGGAGGTGATTCTCCCCTGTCTGCTCGTGGTCAACTAGTGAGTCTGGAAATGTCACTTTTTACTGATGTTGTACTGCTTCGGTATCCGGGCGTAAGTGTTCCATCTATTGTTTTAATGAGGTCATTCTGATGTGGATTGTCATCTGTGAGTCATTTGGGTTCTTATGAAGGGATTTGTCTTGTCTGTTGATTGTCTTACGTCTGATGTGGTCACTGTTGCACTACAAACCGTCCCGGGGGCACGGTTTGCAGATGACTCTTTGTAGGATTCAAAAATTTTTCATCAAGTGTGGACCGTTTGTTCCAAGCGACGTTGGACCACTGTTCTTGCCATGGCGATTCAAGGCGATCATGCAGAAGACTACGTTACCGCAGTTTCAACGGGGGGTATCCAGTGTTGGTTGTTGCTTGAGTTGAATTTAGCTCCCGAATCTCTCACTTTTTCGTCTTTCTGCTTTTTTCTTCGGAGCACGCTTGAACACATCTGCCTTCACATTTTCTCGGTTTGTTACAGTCTGCCGCTACTGTCTCATACGTTTTATTGTTGATATCGCCGGTCTTCACATCATGTTTTTCTGCCTCTCTGTATCGAAATAAAAAGCGCGAGGTTAGGTGGATAAGACGCGTTTCGGATGGACTTGATTTCACGATCAATCAGAAGACCCATCGTAAGTTTTAACGTTGTCAACCACGCTATCCTATCGTTAAAGAAAAGAAAAAACCTCTCTGCAGACTTCCCCGTAATTTGTTGTTCCAGGTTCTCTATAGTGTTAGTTTCTTTGCGCATTTGGCTCTTGAATTTCTTCAGGGGGCGACGCTCCAATTTTTGGGTCGATTGGTGGAGAGTAATACGTGTGCACCCTTTCTCGTCATTAGGAGATCTTCAGCCGTAAAGTTTGAAAGTCAGCAACCCAATCGTTTTAGTTACTGATTGTTTTTCCCACCCCTCACTCTATCATTCTGAAGCATGTGAATTGGGATGCAGCTGAGCCATCTGATTGACCGCATTTCAACCGACTCTAAGGCAGCATGATGTCTTTTTGACGCATTCATCTGAAAGGCGGCTGAACGTCTTTCTAGAACTATTACTAGTCTATGCAGTCGATGTCTCCTGTTTTTCGGAATGCAAAGTCCGGAACAGCAGTCTGCTGCTCGATTTAGTGATTTCGTCATTTTGCACTATGTTTTGCTGTACACATCAGATGACTCATTGACCACCGGTCAGGGTGGAGTGAATGTAGCTCTAAGTGCTTTGGTCGATGCCGACTCGAGTGCTTGGAATTCCGTCAGTGATCATCAGTCCCCCCCCATCGCCTACACAGCTTTGTCATGTCTAGGTTAAAGCTCCAACCGTCTGATGTCTGTTCACAGTGTTTGTTCATTTCCCCACCAACAGCTGCAGTGACAATCCTTGTAAACATTTTTATGATTAACGCATCGTCCACACGCCATATTGGCCAGTGTCGTAAACTCAATGATTGGACTGTGAAACGGAACCCAATCTTAATTGTTCTGCATGTTTCAGTCAGCATGGTCTTAAGGTAAATACCTCCTAACTCGTGCCGGAGCCAAATTTCACAAGTATTGTAAGAAGCATTGGTATAATGAGCATTGAATTTCAGAGCTTTTTACTGAGTTGCCAAACGCTAGATATTAAACCTAGGTCAACATTTCACATAACAGTTCGTGAAAAGATACCAGAAAGTATCCCAATTATAGCCTGGTAGCAGATCCTGAATCCAAGCTAAGTGAAAACACTACTGAAATGAAAAACAGGTTTCATATCGAGAATGTTAATAAGTCGTCTCAACTCGTCCATCTTACAAGTCCTAGAAGTCAGAAGTAGGCGCTGCATTCATTCGTGGTAAATCAGGTAGTTTAGCAAGTTGGTCTGAACACCGTAAGCGGTCGTTCAGATTACCTTCTGGTTCCCTGTCGTCCCTTCCAACTATTTCCGAAGTTATAATCTAGCCGAGATGCCTCATTGCAGCGATGACTTGATATGGCTCTGCGTTGTTGGCCCGGACCATCTTATGTCGCCACTGCTCAAAGGAGGTATTGGTGTATCTGCGGTAATATTAACTCAAATGTTCCGAACTATCTGGACAACTACAAATTTCTCTGTTGACAAGGGTTAGCCTACTATGGTTTCAGTGTTTAAGAAAAGAGTGGAGAACTTCTATAAACACCATAGATGAGATAACCTGTCTGTTGAATTAACTAAGATTTTTTACTCTCGTCATACTTCGTCGAATTACTGCAACGCAGGAAGTAAACACTGGCAGAACAAGCGAATTTCCGTCTGATGCAAACATGTGTTTCCGACTTTTACATTTTGTCAACTGCTGGAAGAACGCTACACGTCCCGTCGTCCAATTATCACTGATTCTCTTGGCTACGTGGTTTTGTTCAGCTCCGTTGGTTGATCTACATTTTTGAATTCGCTTCGACACAGTGTGAAGGTATTATCTACGCTCTGTTCTAATGTAATAGCTCTGGTCAGTCTTTACAGGAGCTATCGACAGCATTCCACTCTAGGAATAATGTCCGCTAATATTTTTCCACTTTTGCCATTTTTATTCGCCGTAGGCAAAGTAATTTAGAACTGTCTGAAATACCCACTGGATCCAGATGTTGAAGCCCTTATTAACGAGTAAATAGTCGATTTGGACTCTACCGGTAGCAGGCTACTGCTGTTTGACGATTTCAATGAAGCACTCACTGTGTTCAGTGAAATTGCGCTACTTGCCCATTCCTGTGGGGCTTCAAACTGTAGGGTGTTGGTTTAAGATTGCGACAGTTGTGTTAGGACTTGACAACAACTTGAAGCTCTGGGGGCTGTTGAACTTTTTGAATATCAAGAATCCTCTAGCTCACCGGCATTATCGTGCAAGGCGACTTCTGGATGGGTCGACACTTCGAAGTACATGCTGCCACGGGTAAGACAGGAGTGGTCGGCCGTGCTCGGACTAGGGTCCCATTGGGTCGTCCGGTTAATACTTAGGAACATTAGTAGCTTGAATGTATTCTTTTTTGCCTATATTGTCTGTGAAGTAAGCGCAATTAATGGAGCGAGGCAACGAAAACCACAAAGCAACTTTCTTTTTAGTGACACCTTTATTTGCTACTTAGTTTGTTTGCAAGAGTTTCAGGCCTAATCATCGGTGCCACCAGAAGCAGGTGACCTGAATTCCGGTTACGATTTCAGGGTGCAACCGTGTTGGCCGCTGTACCATAGGTATATCATACCCTCCTGCTGCTTCCCGCTAATCAAAATATCACACAATAGTTGAACAATTTTAATTTTTCCACCTGGACAGACGACCTAGTTGTGGAGACGTCGGTTGGAGTTAACAAACCAGTTGTCCTCTCGGGACTATTGTGCAATCTGAGCATTACTCATAAGCGAATGTGACTAAGAGTTTGCATATGAAGATTCAGTCGTACCTACTGTTACGTCAATGCTCAACATAATTGCCTCACGGAAGACGGGGGCGGAGTTCCACTCTCGACCAGAACAAAGGTGTGTACTAATGATGAACTTTAGCAAGAGCGAAACTCGACTGTAGCGTTTCTTTTCAAAAGGGCTTGACTTGAAAATCTGTGTAAATGCGGTGCTCGCTATTAGTTGTAAGCGATGTACGTTTCACAGCTCACAAATACTTCTCTGTGTTCCATAGTTCTTCAATTCAACATTCATGAAGTTCCTTTCTTTATGTAGCCCTTCTTACCTCTTACCTGTCGATGTGTCGCGTTGAATATTTGTCTCCACTTATTAAAATGAATGATGTTTTAAATTTTTTAATGCGTCATATTGCCATTTATTCTTGACCAGTAAAATTATTTTCGAATTCTACGTGTTACCCCGTTAATTTGAACAATTTCCCGGCTTTATAGTCTTTTTCGATTCTATGTTGTCGATCTTTCTGCTGAGCATATGGGCTAAACGGCATTGACTCTTTTCAGTGTTCTTCGGTTTAACTTGCTGCCTTGTTCTTCTGTTAACGCCGTTAATGTGAAACGTAAAACTAAGACGACTTTGCCTCTCGGATAAGTGTTACTTGTGTGGCTGATGAATTACCCTTCGTTGCGTAGTCTATCTCATCAAGATATAAGTGGTTTACCTTATGTTTGTTTTAAACTATTAATCACTCCGTTCACTCTTTCTTGTTATCATGACTTGCTGTATTATGGAGGTTTTATCTTACCTCTCTTTATAAGTGTCGTTTCAGTGATTTCTCTGCTTGCTTACTCTTGCATTTTGTATCATCAGTGTCAGCTGTGTGTGAGTTCGGTCGCTTCACTGTAGATAATGCTGACTGCGCAATTTCAGTAATCCAAGGGCTCGATCACTCTGCTCTTTACATATCAAAACCTTGTTGCTTGGTTTATCCACTGGTCCTGATACGTGTGTTCAATAGTTCACCACTCTAGTAGTGGCTTCTTCCACACAATGGCCACGGCCACAGTTGATCGATTTTGAATGTCAAACGTCTGACATGAGCGATTATTGTCAAACTCCACACCGAACTGTCAGATGGGGGTTCAAATTAACGTATCTCGGCGTCAACCCCGACGCACTTCGAATCTTCAGTAAACAGTGTTTTGATAGCTAGGATTGACCCAATTTTGCGAAATTGCTTTTCAACTTTTCAGTCCACGCTGACTGCGACTTGTAGTTAACATTGTCAGTTCACGGTACTCAATTCCTACTGGAGCTTAGACGTCTAATTTGACTCGACTCCCTGAACTACATCGCATTCATTGTCCCCATCAAGGCTAAACCTCTATCTCCCCCAGCTGTTGGTTAACAAGGTGGAAGTGTCATCTTCTCGTAAAACAATTAGTACCGGTTGTTTACCCGAATTTTTTTAATTCACTGGTGCATATTTTTCCATTAATAATGATCATTATCTACCGTTTAATTGGCTATTTTGCTTCCCATCACATGAAACTGGGCGTTGGGTTCGTCAGCTGGTCTGTCTGCTACTTGCTGCATTTTCTTTCCGAAGTTGTCAGTGCGTGTATGTATCCTTCCTCAATACTGGAGCATTTATTTGCGTGCACAGCGTACACCTACCTAACAACACAATCACATCAGCGTATCACATCAATCATCCCAATTGACGCCGACGTATTTTTCCCTATCTTCGTAGCACAGCGAGCAATCGTAGATTATCCCGAGTAAATCATGGCTACCAATTTGTCTGTCCTTTGGTCTTTATTTTCTCTTAGCATACCACTGCTGTCTGTTTTATGTAACTACCATATCTACTAGCGGATTTCCCATTCTGTCATGTGCGTCTCTTCCATGGTTTTCGTTTCATACCATCCACCTCGCGTTATTATTTTACGCCATTGGAATACGATCAGCCGTTCGTAAGGGTTGTCTGAATTGTTTTAGTTTCGAGAGTTGTTCGTTGGAAACGGGATACTCGATTATTGGGTGGCTCATCCCGTAACCGGGAAGTTGTGGGTTGGAATCTTGGTTCGACTACTCCATTTGATAGTTTCGAACATGGACAAAACTGATCCTGAGGTCACACAGGACCCATCAAACACTCTCTCGCTACTGCTTCCACTGCTCTGAAGCATCTTCATTGGGTCTGTAAGCGTAGAAGTTATTGATGATCAGGTGAGTGACGCCAATAACAATACATATATGACACCTGAGTTACCATGTACCAGATACATATGATAGACGGATATAGGTAACATAATTTTTGGATTTTCCGAAATCATGTGAGTTCACAAGCTATTTGCATTCTGAATCGCAGACTGAGCCAGCACATGCTTTCTGGGCACGCTGTGGGGGATGCATCCATGTAAGAATACTTGCGAACCTGCGATCCGTTCATTGGGTGAAGCTGTATAAATTTGGGAGTTGACAGTACTCTCTGTAGAACCATGTGTCTTTTAGCTAGCGTGGCGGCTTCAAGGCAGAATGTATGGTTCAGCGTGCTGTGTAGCATTTAGTAATTCACCTCAATGTATTGCATATAATTGTGCAACGTAACCTATGTGGTTGTGGCAGTGTTTGTGACCAAGGGCCATACCAGACAACGAGCAAGGTAATATTGGTGGCACTGATACTAGCCTTTTTGGCAGGTGGATATGGACTGTCAGGCGATTTGTTAGGCTTCGGCTATCAGGAGCTATGTCAGGCGTGGATCGAATAAGAGTAACCTCTTACAGTTTACATTTCTCCTTGAAGTAAGGGACAAAAGGGTATTAACGTCGGGACACTGCATGCTGACAATTCGCTTGAAGGCGTATACCACAAGTTCAATTTACACAAGGAACGTGTACAGATGTATGCACTATAGTTGGGGTGATGAGTCTAACATGACGATTCGGTCGACAGAACAGGCAGTCGTAAGTTTTGGACGAGGTCTTTTACATTCCAAAAAGCCCTATTCACCAGAACAGATGCGGGAATATCCGTCAATATCCGCCACACCTGCACCTTTCGCTGTTCATGCCGGTTAGGGCTTATGCATCACAGAAATGTGTTCACTGTAACAACTCTCACTTCGTAAAATCCCTCATTTTGATCTCATTTCTGTATAACAGTTCTGTTTTCACGTTTTTATCGCAGTTTGCAAAACAACTCGGTGCATTCATGCGGCAAGAGAACTTGAGCGACCTGAAAGTTTGGACCAGCTATTTGAGGCGTACGATTGAGACAGCTGAGCACGTACCTTGCTCTGCAATCGCCCACTGGAAAGCACTGGACGAACTAGACGCAGTAAGTTTTGGGTTGCCAGCGCACAACAATCATGATCACACTGCTAACTTACTTTTGATCCACTTCGCCTCCTTATTCCTCAGGCAATCGGACTGGAATCTGACCACAATGGGCAACAAGTGGTCAGAAGCAATCTGTATTCACACAGTTTGTTTTCTCGTCCTACTTCATTCTTTATCATCTAACTAACGTATTGCCAAGGTAGCGGTAGGTTCACTGACATCTCTTCTTAAACACAACGGTGGTTTCACACGGTGTATAGTAAGCGCTTCGAGAAAAACTAGTGTGTTTGTTCACTATCTGACTGATAGTATGGGACGATTCAACGGCGTTTACTCGATAGGCAGATCCCTGTGGACGTTTTGTAATTGCACCCTTTGCAGTTTCACTTTTGACGGTTTAGCCATTTGGAGAGGTGCTTTGAGATCTGAGTTTGCAGTGCTCTCATTATGTGGCCAACTTCCTGCAAAGTACATATACAGGTAGACCCATAAATGATGTTTGATTTGGTGAGTGTGGGCACCGAATCTCTTCTCGGAGTTGATGGATTACCAGTTTTTTGCTGCAGCACAATGACCTTGACTGACATATAGGTGTGATTTAGTGCTACTGTCATTCTCTATGAGGAGTGTTACATCGTAATAGATAGACCGTATGCACAGGTATGCACATAACTTGGTTTGAGGGGGGAATGGGTTGAGGATGTGGGCATACATTTAGAAAGGTCGAAATAAGAAGGATTTTCAGAATCGAACACAGTTTCGGAGGCAAGCGACATGCGCGTCTTAGAATGTTGAACCACTATGGAATGGATGACTCGATGACGAGAAGTGCCGCTACAATTAGACAAGTGTCGTATGAACCTAGAAGAAGGTTGAATACATGTCTAACTGGATGTTCCTGAAAAATACCTGGCGGCTAACATAGCCAGCAGGGGAATACGCATGCATTCCCAAAACGGAGGGCAATATCATGCTGTATTAAAGACCACGTCAGATGTGAAACACAATACATAATTCTTCTCATTTTAATAGAAACATTATCAACTTGAAAAGACCGCGCCAATTTATGGCTTAGCGTAGCAATTGAATATCGAACAGATTGAGACTTCGGAAGAAACATATTGTAAACTGGTACTTGGAGGCAAGTACCGTAAAGCTGTCGTTAGATTGTTCATTTATAAAATGAACATTAGACATCAATATACTTGGACGTATTAGACACAAAAGTTATGCATCAGGCCAGCTAGTCACGTCGATAAGATCCTGCTGTGGAGCGAAGAAGGATATATTCAAACGTTGTATTCTATTGAAACACACGTGCAACTTAACGAAAACGTGTGCACTTTACGCCAGTCGATAGAGTATGACAAAGGGTGGTGAGCTTTGCAGAGGGACGATTGTGTTGCATAGCACCTCACCTAACCACACTATTCTCTATGTTCTTGAAGATTAGACGTAAAAGTTTCCGCGATCCTTCGCGTCCTCTCTTTGCCCTGCAGTGTATGAAAGCTTTTGTCTTCTTCATTTTTGACTACGTTTCATGCTCGCGACTGTTGTGTTACGCCTCCTCTGAGTGTCAGTTGTGCACGGTACATCCGTACGTGGACTTCCGCGCTACTCTCTTCATACAGCATGATGTCCAGAAGTAATTAGCTGTCTTGGTCGTACTTCTTAGCAGTTGATACATTGGTAAACTAAATGAGTATTTGCTCCTGTACAGCTTGCCAATTAAGACCGTGCCAGCCTATCGCAATTTTGTCTCAAGGGAGAAGGGCATTGCGGTCATCGTTGATAGAAGGCGATGGCATTAGTTAAGAGCCGTATCGGTTTAGAAACTTTACATCCTAGAACCGCAGAAACAATCGGCACGATCAGAAACACGATTGCTCGCTTTCTCAACGTACTTCTTTGTGATGACACATGGGTTCTGTTGTTTTTGATCTTGTCGTTGGTGCTGTTCCACTTCGTCAAACAACCAGTTTTCCCCAGAAATGACTGTTTCCCTGAGTGGACGATTTTGGTTCGCATCAAAATGCACAAACATTTTCTAATCAGTCTGCAAGTAACCTGCACCGTTTTCCTTACCTACTCGACCCTTAATCCATCACGATCACTGCTTAGCGATCTTAAATACCATTTTGGACTACCTTCCTCAAACCTTCTAATTTAAGAGTGTTTTCAGGTCGCCATGCACCGTGTATATATCCTTGTACTTCTCTTCCTGAGCCACCTCTCTGGGCTCAACGGAATGACTTTTTGCACTCATCCTGTGATTTAGCTTGGAAGTAACTAACGGGGTCAGTCGCGTTATTCTTCGGGAACAAAGCTGGACACTGCTGGAGTTACAGCGATTGTGTACAGCGTTAGTTGTTGCTCCTGTTGACGTTGACTCTGGAAACGTGTGCTCGCTTCCCCCCACTTTTCTCCGATCTTTCTCCTCGTCAAATTTGAACGCATCTGTTTCCACCCTCTTCCTCCAATTGTTGCTACTGCTGCTATCTCTTCCAACGACGCAATGCTAGTGTCATCAAAATGACTACATTTGCCGTTTGCTGTCAATAGCACGTCTGAAGCAACAACGGTGTGAATGTGTGTGACGCTCTTGATGCGTACACAGTGCTCAGGTCTGACTGCTCTACAACGTGCTGAGCGCGCATGCTTAGATCACTATTATTTTCGTCCGGCTAGCTGTCATAAATTCTTTTTATGCTTCGCTGAAAGTCGAGCCATTATTAGTGGTACATTCCTGGTGTGCTCATAAACTACTGCCTGGGGTCGACAGTTACCTGAGAGTCAATCCGAGACAGGTGAATTCACCATATTATTAACGCCATGAGAATGCAGTGATTTCGATTGAACTTGAATTATCTGCCTTGAGATAGGTAACTGACCGGATCCTACTGGATTACCTTCAACTTAACTCAAAAGAAGACTAGAAAAGCCACTTCATTGCCGACCGGGAACACATGTGTCAGACTAGTACGGTACAAGAATATATAGGAAGTATGACTCCCTGTCGATGTTCAACCACTGGAACGTTGAAGAACAGACCAAACGTGGTAGTCTCAGTCACCGAGTGATCAATAGGTACAGCGGATTGAAGGTCAAGCAAGCAAAAAAAACTGGGGATTACTCCGAAGGTCTGTTTTCCGTCCACCCTAATTACTCATGAAAGTTTTCCCTGGAAAAGATGTTCTGGGTGAGAAATGGAATTTTATCACAGTCCTCTACTTTTAGATGGCATCTACTAATACGCATTTCAACAGTGTCATCGAAGTTTTGGCGTCTGACGATTGTCTTTTTTCCATCAGTTGTCGGTCCGAATTCCGTGCATGTAAGTAAAGGGTTGTTACTAAGTTTTCATCAGGGCCCTGCGTACTCCATTATCGAGGCGGTAGCGGTCATTTTCTAACCAGGATTGTCTTTTCCCTTCGCTTCCATTCGACCACTAGCTTGTCCTCGCCTTTTGATTGAATGTAAACTCCATAATCTGAAATGGCAAAGGCGTGAAACAATAGAACAGACAAGAACGTGCTAACGTGTGGTGGGTGAGTAGGTGACCCCGTTCCACTCCGTTGGTGAATGGGAAGGATTCCGATAAAGTATTGTCTTATCATACACTATTTCTCGTGTTCTCTCGCAGTTGGGCGCGGCCAACCAGGTGTGTCTAATTGGGCATCAAAGAACAAAAAAACCCTTTTTATGAACGCAAGCTTTTGTTATCGAGGATAGTCCATGTTTTATACATCACTCTTTTTTTCACTGTGTGTCGATCACCTTGTTTTTGGGCAGATTATTAAGTTGCCTTCTTGGGCACTTGTAGGATTTATTTTCTCGAAGCGTGTAGTGTGCTATATTACTCATTATAGTCTACCGAACGAGTGCGTCGTTATTGGTACCGACGCTAAAGACAGACGTCGTCTGTCAGTACGAGACAGCAGTGTGGTGATGTGGCTTTCGAACGTTTGTCGCTTGACCTAACGTCAATCAGCTGTTTTATACAACTCATTTTACACCACCCATTGTGTAAGTCACAAACGGTTTGATAGATGAATCCATTTCCCACACATTCATCGGTCCCATAGTTCCGTTGAGCATTAGAGAAAATCGTACACAAATGCGAAAAAACTATGATCCATACCACGAGAGTGTAATGCCTGTTTGCCTATTAACACCACGAAGGCTCTACACGTTTGTGCTTTAGTTGGCAATCTTTTCCAAGTGTGCGCAGTTTTTTGTGATGCTTTTCGCACGCTCCGGCTGATGAGTGTGGAAAATCAAACCAACTCTCAAACTGCTGTTCTTCATATAATTATGACACTTTTCCCCGCAAAATTAATATTTTTCACTTTGTTGAGTATAATATGCAGACAAAGCGTTTACTATTCTCTATCCCCCTGGATTTATGTGAGCTTCCATATTTTATCCGGTTGGCAATTAGTGTTTCTCGGTAATTATCGCTGGGGTGCTGCTGTCTGTGTCTCCGACTTATTTGCTTTCACGAATGACTTGGTTTTACAGGAAATCATCTAATAACCACAACGAAGATACATGCGCCGCTCTTCTGTCCGTTTGCTTGTCTTGAGTAATAGCGGTCGGGTTTTTTGCGAAGGTTATTCTGCCAGTTTTGAACGTGAAATGCATTCATTGTTTTCAGAATGTGAAACCGAGCACACGAACATTGATTATGGACGGGTAGCTCGTCCTCCCAGGTCAATCTTAACATCGACAATGCGCTAATCCGGCTTCCTAAGCTTACAGCTGGTATTTTACGTCTGTGTCACAATACTTCCTGTCAACAGTAGTTTTATAACACGTTTATTTTTAACAGTGGACATTACCCAATGCAAGATTTTTGTTATCATATTTCAAGTGATCGGTTTTTCCAGATGATTATTTCCTCTCCGTATGGAAGTGCTCCCAGTCCGCAATCAGTGTTCGTGCCTGATTTTTGGAATACATGGTCTAATGTGTGGTGGACTTGCGATTCGTTCATGAAATGTGTGCAAAATTCTCCTCATCACCCATTCAACATCAACTCGGGTGTGTCTACCGCCACGGCTTCTACTGACTTATTCATTATCGCCAGCAGTTTACACTCATTGTCGCATCCATCAAACGTGCACTAATCTAGTCCACTCACATGGTTGACCATTTACACTGTCTCCGTTCACCGTAATTGGTTGTTTCCCTGCTATACCGCATAACCTGACTGTACGTGGGTTCAGTAGAGAAGTCACAACTTCAAGCTACATGACGATGTGGATTAGTCGGTGGCAAAGCGAAAACATGATAGCCACGATTAGATATGAGTTACTTTCAATGCATACTGTTCGAAAATCCCCGCAGTTAGCCAATAAAGCGAATATTCTTGGGGAGCTTTTGGAACCATACACTTCGCGTATCTCATTGGCAAACTTGGTTGGTATGCCTTCCAAGACCGTTCAGAACGTAGTTAATTAAACTGCATGTGAATAATGGGACCATGTTGACTGTTCTACCACTAACCTCACTTTAGGCACGACTCTATTGTCGTGCCTAGTGCTAAGTTTGCTAGATTTCTTCGAGATGAGGCATAGTGTATGTCTTATTAACCCCCATCGATAAACCCACGGTTGCGACCTAAGCGGTGCTCGGGCAATCTGAGCATTACTCACAAGAGAATGTAGCTTAGGGTCTGACAATTCAGTTGTATCTGCTTCGAAGCCAATAACGAATTGATCCACCTGGTCACCTTATGAAAACGTAATCAGAGCTCAACTAACGGCCCTCGCCAGTGTGTGCCCGTCTGCGAGGTCTAACAAAAGTCAAACTCGAGTATAATGCTTTTGTTTCAAAAGAGGATAACTGGAAGGTCTGCGGAAATGTGACAGCTTCGATTTCACCCAATGTTCAGTTTGTATCAACCAAACCTCCTACTACTTACTGGACAGAGACTGCCGCTATTTCGGTCAAAGGAAGTACGAATACATGCTTACGTAAACTGACTGTCCACGGTCTTGTTCTACCATGTAGCCTGAACCACCGTTCAAGATCGGTATTACGGAACATTCGCTTCTCCGGGATGCGATATGCTATTATCAACCGCCCGATTGATTTGACCGTAATCACTCCACGCGGGTTCATTGTTGATTTTAGTTCAGCCACCACTGGGTACGCGTATGAATTGTAGTGGTTCGCAGTTTCATAATCGAATTTTGGGAACCCCCTGTGAAAATTGACCCGCTCTGTAAACCCACGAATGGGACATACACAGCCTGTTTTCGGAATACGCCCGAGATGCTGGACCTACTGGAAACAGATATTGGCTTTAGTTTCCGCGTTCCGTCACAGCATCCGATGAAGGCTCATTACCATATTGACCTTACTACATTTTTGTGTCGCAAACGGATTTCCTTGAATATGCGCGACACGGTTCGACAACAAAGCCGCAAAACCGAGGAACGCCATTCATGTCTTACGATTCTTCGATGCAACTGTACATGCTTACGGCATTTTTCTCGAACGGCACGAAAAAAGTGGATGTGTAGACCTATGCTAACCTGGTTCGATTAGAGTTAGACCTGTCACTCGAAATTCTATATTGTTTTTGACCGTACTCCTTACTATCAGAGGCTTATTGTCGATCCTTTCAGGTCGTCTTGGTTTACCGAGACAATTGCTCATGACGTTGTTGCATGATATGTTAATGTTCGAGCCGGGCTAAATACGATAAGTGCTACTGCCGGTTGTAAAGGTTTCCCACACAAATTCAGCACAGCCAAAGCTGGCGTATTAGCATCTGTAGTATTCGTCACTTATTCAGATCATTCGGTGTCATCTAGTGCTTTTGCTAACATCATGTTATCTATGGCTTAGGCGACCTATGCCGAATGCAGGGGATTTCTCCATCAGGATGTTTGTATCGTCCACACGCTGAACAAAGCACACGTTTGGTAAGTGAGTAAATTCGCCCAGGTGAACTCACACCGTCTGAGGGCAGTCACAGAGTGAGTAAACGACGGCTGTAGGTTTGTCTCAAGAGTTTCGTTGCTCAACTCGCAGGTCTAGTCTGTAGGCAATTTTGGTATTAATGGTTAATGGCTGGACCGTTTTTCGTGAGTGCGAGAAAATGCAACTTAATACACAGCAAAAGTGTGACGTATTTTGCCACCGTACTGGGACTGATATCACTCGCTGCAGGTAAAAAAGCAAACTGCCTAGTCCTTGTTTTTCAGACTCTGACACAAAGATGCACATGTCTGCATATTAAGGATATCAATGCAATTAGGCCCGAAATTCACACATGGCTTTTTTCGGCATATTATTAACTGGAATCTTTCAGTTAAATCACACCTTCCCCCAACAGTAGTTTGATTTTCTACTACTCCATGACTGGTAAATTCACAATCAATTCTACTACGGTCCGACATTTTACTCCACTACCGCGTAACTGACTTCCCGGTTTCACGCTCGGTGCGCATTCAAGCCATCACAGAAAACGAAATACTTGTCTGTTCTAGGGCTATACATTTTCGGCGTCTGATGTTTCAACATGACCTTTTGTTGCCATGGCGACACTATGAGAATCGCATGTTTTCTGGGTTCAAACAATCTTCTCAACTACGTCACTTTTCTCATTGGCTTGTGGGTGAGACATAACAAAAGATCGAGTGTATGATGTACAGACTCTCAAAGAATAAAACGTGAGTGAAGCATGTACTTATTTATTCGCTTAGGTCGCTCTCAACGCTCAGTTTGTCCAGCATATTCAACTCAGCAGGTTCAACAGACATCTTCGTTTTAATGCATTATAGATAACTATGTGCAATCAGTTTTTAAAAGTTGATAGCGTGTTGTATGTAGGAGCTAACCGAAGCTCGTTAAAAGGTATTACAGTGTTGATTCGCGTTCGTGAATAATAAGTTTTGAAAAGCCCAGAGGTCTAAAACGTCCTCACTGAACTCGTCCACTGTGTTTAAACAGTGGTCAGGTTGTTTAAAACGAATCACGGCTTTTTGCTTTGCTCTTTTTCTCCCTAGGGCGTTTGTGATGGGATGACCTATCGGGACATTCAGGAAAAATATCCAGAAGACTTTGCCAGACGAGATGCGGACAAATATCACTACCGCTATCCGATGGGTGAGGTGAGTTTCGGCGTATAGTGCAAACGGGTGTTCGTGTGAAGGAAATCGTGGCAAAGTCCATTTTGCTGTTTTCCGTGACTGTTTCATTTATTTAATAACTTCATCCATGAAATGCTTTCCAACTAACACGACACGTTTAAGCTACGCTCACCTGTAGGCATGAGTTTGACCTATTATGTAAGGTAGTAGTACCTTCAAGTACCACTGTTGCGTATTGCAGATATCTGTATACAATTCTCAAGCTTGTTTCTTAGGACGTTTCGGTGAATATCTATTTTCCGAGCTGTTCCAATTTGTTTTTTTTTCAATGCTAAAACTGTTTATTTCAACTGGATGCGTGATTTTCCCACGTAGTTTTGCCTTATTGTCACTTCTTACCACGTAACTGCTCTTCATAGTTGCAAGTTTTGGGTTTGTTGAACCCTCCACGTGACTTTACTATTCCATTAATAGAAGGTAACATCAAGTGTTCATCCTGACGTCCACTCACTGACTTCCAGTTCATCCCTTTTGTCCTCTTCTCAAAACATTCAAACCACCGGTAGTCCTACCATGATTTAGTCGGTCGCCTAGAGCCTGTGATAATGGAATTGGAACGACAAAGCTCAGTCCTCGTGATTTGTCATCAGGCAGTCGCGCGTTGTCTCCTGGCCTATTTTGAGGATAAAAATCAAGGTAAGCTATAGCGAGTACACTGTTGAGTGTTTGCTTGATATGCACTATCTTTACAGATTTGTGAAAGTGCCATTTGCAGGGAGCTATTCTGACTTTTCGGTTCGCCCACTTGAAAATGAAGATAGGTTGGACTTGTCTTCCTCTCACAGAACAGAGCACATCAGTAGTGTATGTCCTCATCCGGACCAGAATTTATACTGCTCTGGTCTTCGTAGTTTTAAGACGGACATACTAAGTATTATTTCATTGACCTAACTATTGAATGACTGAGACGTGACCAGAATGGTCTTGTCATCATAGTTGTGCTTTGCTCCATGTTGTGTCATACCGAATGCAGGACTGGTCTATGGAACACGCTTTGCATCTTCAAGGTGGTACTTTACGCCCGAAGCGCTTCCACTCCCACGCCCTTCTGAGGCAGTTCTCCCCCATTTAAGTAGCACTTTCTCGATAGCTTGCTGTACTGCCACACAAGTGCCAGTGAGAAAAACGAGGGTAATTTTTGTCTCTGTCAACCATCTGTGACTTTGAAACACTGTTCAGTTTTTGTTGCTAGCTTATCTGATGCCCAAACGTAGAGTCAGTGATGACTTTATCGTCTTCTCCGTATATATGCTAACAATTTGGCCGCTCCGGGCATTATTTACCAAAAAGACCAGCGATTGACCAACGCCACGAAATGGTTGGGCAAAATCGTGGTCACAAACTCTGATAAGTTTGATGATGCCCTTACATATTTGCATCAGGTCCCATCTCTCTGGTTGGAGGATTCTTTAAGGCTCAAATCGTCCGCTGGAAACGTTATTCAAAGTGGCTGCACTTTGTAGTCACCGTCTTCCTACATCTGCTGCCGGTTCTCCTGTTCACTTTCGGTTTGCCCTGTTTTTGTTTCTTTTCCCTGTTAGTGACATTGCTTCTTCGAGAGTAATTCCCGTCACAGATGCGACGATCGGCACCCCAAACCGCGGTAGAGTTTCATCAGACTAGTGAGCTTTTTATGACGTTAAACCGTCTCTTATACATTGTTGAGCTGAACGAGTCCTCTTTTCAATGATCGCTACGGGAGCTCGTAATGCCTATTGATAGCGTGGAAGTGGCAGCCTATTTCCATTGAAATAATCCAAACAACCTGAAAACATTTGAAAGCGTTCATGAGCCAGTAGGACATCAAAATCTCACGTTTTGCTGCTGGAAATATGGAACGTAGCGGAAGAGCCGTGCATAGAGAGATATCTACCGGAACGACTAACGCTTAATAGCGATTCAGTGACTGACTTGCGAAGCGATGAGTCGGAATTTCTTACAAGTGCTTATATTGAACTTCATGATGTAATGAATCCTAAAGCAGCTGCTGCGGAGTATGTGACGTTTAACTCGGTCTTTTTCTACGACGAGCTAGATGTTGGAGTTTTCTGGGAGTATGTGATCAATTTCAATGACGATTCCACGTGGGTTCCAGCCAACATGAAGTTTGCCTTTTGTGGGTGTTGGATCACCCATTTTAGGTGATACCAACGCTCAAGTCACTTTGAGAGTACCAGGCTCATGTTTGGTAGTGTGTGACAACCGAGTTCATTCGTTCAATCTTTCTGTATCTACGTACTTTATTAGTCAGGCCATGTACCGGGGATACTACCTGGTAATCTGCTACACGGGGCATTTTTTGCCGATGGTGTTACACACAGATGCAGTGTGCAAGGTGGACAGATAACTATTTGGCGTTGGGACGTAAATCAAGTTACCAAAAGTTTATTCACTATTGTTCACATTCGTCTTGTGGCCTCGGTAACTGAAAGCGCTAAGAGAAGTGACGGTCTCTATGGCTCGGTGGTGTGAATCTAACCGTTGTTTGACGGTGAAAATTATGAGTAGGCTGACTTACAGGTGCTGTTTGGCTTTCATCTACAGCTTGGCCGTTTGCTTGCAGGTTGCAAGCCCTTTGCCGTTGAATGTTTGAATTTAGACGTTTTTCATTAAGTGTTTTCTCTACCCTCTGTCAGGGTTTGCTCTTATCTCCCTGGTTGGTATGGCAGTGTTCCGTCTGCCGGTGAGTAGTGGGGGATCTGATTGCAATTTAAACATCACTCATTACTGATAGTAACCGTCGCGTTCACATTGACGTCTATCATTAATGTTCATCTTTGCCACGGCCTAAACATCGATTAGGGATAGCATGACATACTATGTCTTCTCTCAAGGCGATCGGGAAATTTGAGCATTATCTACAGGCGGTTGTTGCTGGAAAATCTGTGTGAATGCTGCAGGTGAGTATCTGCGTGAGCCGCTATTGGGATTACTGTTCGCGGTGGTGTTCATGATAGCTGTGAGCATCAGTTAATTTACAAAACTTCGGCAGCTTCAGCAGGATAGGTCTATACTCATTTTAATATTTCTTGATGCTCACCTTCAAAACCGACGCTCCACCACCGATTTAGTTCTTGTTTGGCTGACCGGGTATAACCTCCCACTCGTCACAAGTACGGTATTGATTAGTTTGCCAATGGGAAGAAAGTGGAACGTTAGACTTTTGACGTGAACGGCAAATGCATTCATTGGTTCATTCGGTAACCTACCTCTGGTGTGTCATGAAGATCGTGATGAACATACCTGTCATTCAAGGGGGATTGGCTACGTTATTAACCCAGTAAACAATTATTGTTTTGGAAACGACATGGTGATCGAAATGGGCGTTAAGCTAGTTAATGTTAACCTGTAAGTAATCGGCAGTCACAGTTTGTTTTACTTTGATGAAAGCTTTACTGTGTAACGTGTCCGTAATCATCTATCCCACGGATACGGTCATGCGGTCTTCTGAGCTACGACCACTTGAGCAAACAATCTGTTGAACACTAACTTATTTTCATCCGCTTTTTATACTGGCCGTTGATCGAACTCTTCATTTCGGCGAATCCACTCGCCGTTACCTCCACAAGGTCAACAAGATGTCGTCCCATGTACTCGTTTACACGATCTTCCACGGTCGCCGCCGTTTAATTAGTGTTGCCTGCAAGTCTTGGTTGCTATTTTTCCCAAATCCCATCACCATCCTCACAATCAGTGGACCTTTCTACCGTGTTGATAACCCGCTAGTAATGACTGATTTGCATGTGAACGTTGGGCTGTTAAACATTTTGATAACCCAGTGTAAAAAGTCATCCCTCCATAATATGCTTTGAACTTTCATCCAACCACCGGATGGGGCATTGTGTCACCTTTGAAATCCATTATTAATTTTAGTTGATATTGGCAGATTAATGCATCGTTGACCGAAGATGACCTCCTCGTTGACAGTTTGCATTGTTCGGTTCTTACTTTTAGATCAGGTGAATTTTACATTAAAGTCCTACGAACTTTATATCTCTTAAAATTTCGGATTGACACCTGTTTCCTCATTTTTGACTTCGCACCGAAAACCCATGGCGTTTGAACCGCCAACATTCTGCTGATCAGTACACGAGGCGAACAGAGGACATATTTTGGATAGAGAACAAACTCACGTAGTTAGAACGAGACCAGACTTTCATCTCGGAAAATTTCCACCCGGGTGCAGGAATCCGTAACACAAACTGCGCACCTCTTCAGCCCGCGCTACTTTTGATGCTGTTCACCAATAAGCTGTGACAAGTTTGGAAAGCTCACTTGCAACCTCCAGTATATTTCGCCCAACTTGAAGTGTCGTCCTAACTGGGGGTAGAACCTGGAAGTGGTCAGGTTGTAACAACACGATCACGTATAATTGAACCCCTAATTTTAACTTCACGGTTGGAATTGTAGCTAGCCATAAACCTGATTTCTTTCAAGTAAATTCAACGAGTATCTCTTGTCGGTATAGGGACTTCATGGTTACGCAGATCGCTGATCGGATAGGCTGTGCTTTGCACCCGACCAATTTTTAAACCCCTAATTGGTCTCTGTTTCTCCAACATTTAGAAGCTTTTTGATTATTCTTGTTGCTGATGTGGTGAACTATATTTGATCAGACCATATGGGTCTATGGTCGTAACAGTTATGGAGTGACCAAGAGTCCAGTAGAGCAAAGCAGTGCCTCTAGATAATACCGTGAACAACTGGACTTCACTGCGTGTGTTTTGGGTACATATACGCTCGGTATGGTGTATAATCGATCTTTCTTGTGCGTAATGTTTATCTTTCCACCACTCCTCCCTATCGTTTGCTGTCCGTCACGATAGACGGTGATCAAAATCATATGTCAACTTCAATCGCAACACTTCGGATATGTAGATGTTTCAGGTCGGATGCACTCTGTGCATAAATAGAAGTGACCTAGTGAGTTCATTCTGTGCCCCTGGTTTTCAAGAATTAGTTGATGGTTAGCAGTGATTCCGGATCTGTCAGTTTTACAAGGGCGTGGCATTTACCATCTTCTCTATGTGTTTGTGCTGATACTGTACTTTTCGCAGCTAGTAGTGTACATGAAACGTAATTCGTTTGTTATCAATAACCCTGTCTTTAACACGACTATCATTGCACTGCCAACTAGAGGCTTTTTGAGTGCTTTTAAACTAATCCTGCCATGCGCACGTTCATTTTCATTGGTGCTCCCGAGTTTATGAAAATTTGCTTCGGACCTCACTCATCCGTCTTTGAGTACGCACTCACTTACCTGCTAAATTTCACACGTATTCGTATGCGGGGGCGCGGGTGTTCATGCTTCTACTGGTCTAATAACTGCGTAGGCGATGTGCCATCTGTGTAGGTGTTGAAGTGTATCCACACTATACTCTGGCCGCTCACAGGTAGGTAGTCTGTACGTGCAACTGACAACTATCCTTTCGCTTGGCATGCGTACAGCGTTTTTTGTGCGCATTTTGGTCACCTTCCAATTGTCTACCATAGGGCCCCCTGTCGTCAGTGCATGAATGGTGAAAATTGGATGGGACGTCTGTGTTCAGTGTGAACAAGATGCTGCTGAAATTTCTCGTTTTCAGCCACCGATCGTCTACACTTGTGTGTGTGCTATGATCAACACCTAGTCAAAGTGAATATTAGTCGAAGCATTCCCGTTTGTTCATTGATTTCAGCTGTGTATGTGTTGCACCCGCAACATTTTTTGCTGCCCGGAGTCGTGAATGTCCGATGGCATTGATTCAGTTACGATTTTCGACATGGTTGCCTACTATCACTTTCTTCATTGCTTTTGCCATAGACGACACTCTAGCAGCAATATTTGGAGTTAGACACTCCGAATGTTTTGCACTTCTCCCAGGTTAAAAATTTTGTGAATTGGGCTGTCAGTAGCATTGGTATAATCTGTGACGTCTCAGGCTGTTCAAAACACTTCAGAACAAGTTGACAGTATCTTTCCTTCGGTGGTGAACACTGTTCGCCAGAAATGCCAGAAACTATTTCTAGATTGGTAGAGCCTCCCAATGCACCCCCCACAACAGTGGCAGTTAGAACCAGTACTCATTCTTGCTTACTTGGCTGGCTGCGCATATGTCAAACTAGTTATGAATGAGGCTTTGTGCAATCCTATTTCAGGGGTCATCGTTCATCTATTGTGATGTTGGAAAGGTGTTTTTTGACTAGAGGATGGGTATGACCACCATGCTCTCTCGCTGTCGATTTTGCTGGCTCGGGGTTGTATTTTCTCACCACTTGCCATTGGACTCATATGACTTTTATTTCAAGTTGACCATCATTCACATTTGATTGCATCCTTCGCATTCAGATAGACTTTCCAGCCAGCCTCTTTCGAATGCGAAGGCTGCAATCAAATGTGAGTGATGGTCAACTTGAAAAATAAACCAAATCCCCGACTACTCATCAGTAATCATATGACTTTATTTGCGAAAAGATTGCACGCTGACTAACAACGAGTTGACGCTGTGATGTAACACAAAAACTGAGGCTTGCTTTCATCAGCTGAAGGCGCCGCACCACTTAGAAGTTGAAGGATCTTGAGCGTCTGTGGTTGGGGGCACGGTCAGATCTCGCTCGGTATCGTAGGTAGTAACGCTCCTGTGGAATGTTTATCGCATGTTTAACCTACCAATCCGTTTTTCTTTTATCTGGTCCCATAATGTGTTGCGTTGTGTCCGTTCCTGTAACAGGTGTTATGTTAAAGATTTAGCATCCATCACGTGGCAATGTGCGTTATAGAAGGAAACGGTTTCCAGCTGTTACATTACAACGCGTTTACTATCTTGCGATATGCTGTGGGTCACGTTCAGATTGAGAACTGCCATGCCTCTGAAATTTACACAGGAACAGTCATGATATTTAAGACTGACATGTACGAACGTGCTATTGTTGATAAACACCCTTACCTAGCTTCTGTAAGTCCGTATCGTAAGACATGCACATGAAGTTAACACGATCGTCCTCCATTTTGTCATTCATTAAAAAATCGCGGTTAATGAACGAGTAAAAAGGGGCTGAAGCCAAGTGGTTTGAATAGTAATATAAAATGAATTATGCACGAAAGCGTGGAAGCATCCTTTCAGGGTTGCTGTTACCACCAAGTTGAAGCGTTGACCCAACAGTAACTGATTAACTGGGCATCAGATACTTCGATAACCGGATGTGCGTAACCAGCTAAGAAACATTGCAACCTCCCTAGTGGTCTGGGTTTGCACTGACAGTCGTGCGACTAAATCCCATGCGACCAGCATCTCCGTTTATACTTGTTCTGTCCACTCCATGCCCCGGTGATATGAACTGATCAAATAGGGAACATACGAGATTTTAGCGTTCCAGCAAATGCAATTACACATCTCTTAAAGAAGCTCTGCTTTGCCACATACAACGATGAACTGGCGCATTGATCTTCCGGACAATTACAGTCTTTAACCAACTAGAAGGAATGTACACTAACACAAATTGTCACGGTCTCTTTAGTATCACATACCATTGTCATTTTGCCCACACGAAAGGTTGAAAATGCTTTCTCTATGACCTATGAAAGCTTATTGCTAGTATGCCAACTGAAACACACTTCTCACGGGAGATCACTTCAACACCATTTGTTTCCACCAAGAAGACCCGAAATAAATTTTTGGTGGAAAAAAGTTGCTCCTCATTGAAAGAAGATAGTTGCCGGTCTATTAAACTATGGACTTCGTTAAGAGGTTTGTCGTTTGTATGATTTTATCAAGAGTTTACCTGTAGCTAACATTGGCAGAACATATGTTACAGTCTACCTTTTCTAATTCTGTTTTATGGCGTGCATATGAAATTGATCTTAATCGGTTCAAAAGCGTATGTGGGCGACTTAAAGGAGACTACTCTGACACAAAGATGAAGAAGGCTAGCAAATTGATATGCAGACAGTATGAAAAGAAAGTGTGCCGGAAGGATATTTTGAGGTGCTAAGATGCGTAGCCAACTGTTCGGTGGTTAACTTTGAAAACGCACACGAAGCCATATTAGGGATGAGGCGTAGTGTGTGATCTTGATTGTTCACCGAATGCTTGCACCAGCTAACACAGCCACCTGTTCTAACGTGTTCATATTTTGCTGAGATGACAGAACGCGCACGTAACTAGATGTAGTAATGATGTAACCGAATCACACATTGAAGTCCCGTTGTGCGGGGTTCCCGGTCAGTTCGACTTTGGCTTTTTTCTATTCACTAATGTCATCCGGTTCTTACGACTGAATGCCAGTGTGTGGTGGATTGTTGAACAATTTACACCCTTGTAATGTGAAATTATTCCCACGGTTTCTTTATGTGTACTGCTTTCAAACTTCACAAAGATACTTCATTGCTGCTGGAGGTGATTTAGATTATCTCCAATGATATGGGCCTGTTTCTAAAATTCACAAGCCAGCTAATAACTTCCAGCACTTCCTTATCTAAAGTTACTTATGCGCAATTACGAAAGTATTGCAGAGTCGCTTTTCACTTGAAGGCTACAGAGTGCTTCTTAAATTACTTGGCAGAGAGCCAAATGTTTGGCGTTATTCGTAGTCCTTCAAAATTGCAAAACAAGTTCGTTTTGTAAGCAATGCAGTCATGATCAATTTTCTATCAAGTGACGATATTTTGTGGGTACCGAAAGCAGCATTACATTAGGTATTCCATGAAAAATTGAACAAAGGTGGTAAAAATAAACAGTCTTGGCGTGTGCCGTTCTTGATGCGAAAGGTGCTAGATTTTTCACTTGATCTGAGACATTAGAATGGTGCATCTTGTTTTGGTAAGCCCGTGTGTTTGAGTGAATCGAACCGTTCAGATGCAAATTGTGAGATAAGCCGCTTATCATTTCGTACCGTCTGGTCACTCACACACGCGTGACTTTAAAGGAGAAAGTAACACGTGAGTCGGGACAGACATATTTTGAACGAACCATCACGCATTAGTAGATGAAACATGCAATGTCTGGATAAAACACTGCACGAGTTCACGAGAATGCGCCAACATTTGACCATTTGTCTATTATTTGCATTTTGCTCGTTAGGAGCTTCTGTTTTGTGGTCTCTGCACTTTGTTATGATAGACTCGTGACACCTCTCGGTGACTTCTGTGATGGAATACTAACATTGAATTTCCGATGGACATTTATCACCATTATTTTCAGTCGTACACCTAGCTGTTATGGCTCGGACTACCCTTTGTCCTGACAGTGCTCCACGTAAAAGAGTACAATTGTAACGAGAGGGAAAAAGGAGGCAGAAGAAGAAAACAGTCGAACATCATGATAAGACGAAGCCAACGAGTTTAGGATACTGGAATTCCTATGACAAATAATGTTTTCAACCAACGGCGTGGACGGTTGAGAATTCGTCAACTGCCATGATCACACCCACCAACCTCGATCAGTGGAACGGTCAAGATTTTCTTAACCCTTGATCGCTTTCTCACCAGGCCGTCTTACGGCTTCCTCAAACCATCAGCTTCCACATTGCTCAGTGCGCGATGCGGCACACGCTTCGTCGACATGTGGAATACATGACCCAACCGGCGAAGACCGTATTTCCATCATCTTGGACATCGGCGGCGAACTTACATTTCTCAAACACGAGTCGATGGACTGTCACATTGTCCACAATGCCAGCCCGTTGGATATAAAGCAAACTGGTGGAGACAGCGGTGATCGCATATCGAGAGTCTATGTGCATCTTCCTCATGAATGGGCTAGGTATATGACTCATTTAACGAAAGTGGGCACACACGAACTGCAGATTCTGCCTTCCGACGTCAAAAATGACGTAGGGTGGCGAATTCACTACGTGTTTTTGCCAGCCTTGTGGACACTTTGAGATCAGTACTGCAAGCTGAAGAGATGATACTAATCAGGTAGATATAGCGATCGACATTCCTGAGTAGCCTGACTACAGCAGCAAATACAGTGTCGATGCCAAACCTAATCTTGTAGCAGCACAGTACGTACCTTTTATCCCTATCATATCATTCGACCTATTCAGCGTGGTCTGCATGTTCTCTACATAACAATGCAAGACAATGTCATCCGCATACTACCCACTACAACTAAACTCCGATAACCTTGGAATCTCTTAGTGTTCCTTCTAGAATATCGTCTATCACAGTGTTGAAAACGAAGAATGAGATCGGACACGCTCCTCGAACGCCATCTTGCGTGAAGAACGCTCCAGGCAGTAACTCAGAAATGATCACCTTGTAATCGGGGTGTGCATGTCAGCCTGGATAAACTTACTTCACCGGGACTCCTCTGTGATGGAGACAACTTCAGAGTGTACTGAGCAACTTATTCAAAGGCAGCCTTTGAAACCATGACCGTTGGCTACGTAGAGGTATGCCAATGCCCCAGTGTATGCCGGAATGTGAAGATGCTGGAAGTATCGGATCAAGCTGAGATCCCTTATGAATCTGTGACACTGCACGGCACTTGAGTGGTTGAAAATGACTCCGTTTATCTTACTTGACAAGGGAGTCGGTTCAACGGTTATAACCAAAATAGATTATCGTTTAAATGCAATCTGCTGTCAAAAATACAAAGGTTAACAAAATGGACTTCATCGTGAGCGTTGACAAGGCGGTTATGTTTTGGGATACTACCTGAAGCACTATCAACTATTACTGATGAGTAGTCGGGGATTTGGTTTATTTTCTGCGAAGGCTGCGATCAAATGTGAGTGATGGTCAACTTGAAAATATCAATATGCCAACTTGCAGGTAACCACTTACAGTGCACTTACACTGACTTTCTGACACAATTCCAGTGTGCCAATGAGACTAGTCCTATTTGTGATCAGTTGTCCTCCTACGTAAATGTGGGAAATAGCCCACGATCCTATTAGAACCTGTATACACAGTATACACTGTGTCCGGTCTTCAATACGCTGTTGTACTAATTGGGTCTTTTCATTACTTGAATGTTGTTAATTATCGCTTGTGTTCCCTTTTCTTACAACCGAATGGTCTGCACAGTTTTCGATTGTCCACAAACTCTAATCTACACAAAGAGCTTTTGAGACACTACACGTACAACGTTTATTCAAATTCTGATAGTTGCGACCAACTTACTGGCATTACCATAATCAGTCCATCTTGGTCATTGGACGGACTTCTTCATGCACGTAAATATACCTTCAAAGGATGGAATAAAAAGAGTTTCTCCATACGAGTACTGAGTGGTAATTTCGGATTGAAGCCTTATGCCACCGGACTGTTTGGTGCATGTGAACATCAGGCTCACTGTAGAGGCGAACAGGATGAAAAACTTCTTGGCCGTTTCGGTAAATCAGATCTGTACCAACAGTAAACTATAGGGGGAATTAGAGTCTCTCACCTCACAAGCGCTTGGTACATCTCTTCAGCTTATCAAAAATGCATCAATCGGTGAACGTGGAAAAACCGGAAAAGCCAGTTGTGTTGAAAAAACTTGTATACATAGAAATGTCAGTCTACGAGTGATTTGTATACCAAACAACTTGAAACTTGTTTTATCGCTACAATCTTGAGAACACTACGCTGTTCAGCTGCGTATACCAAAGTGCACAATGTCGTCTCTAGTGTATTTACGGAAACTAAACCTGGACTCTGTCACATTTCACGTGGTATAAAAAGTTTCGTGTAGTGCTGAGCGCTACACTGGACAGGTTAGTCGGTCATTGACCACGTACATCCGAAAACGTTTGCGTTCACACAAGGAACCTGTCGGTGTGGGTTTGTCCACGCAGGACTGAGACCCAACTTCCACAACCACCAGACACCTGCTGGAATTGGGACAGAGTAAGCCTATCCGAAACCCTCAATGTATTATTCTGGAACATCCCGCAGTTTATTAAGATACTATCACTTAAGCGTATCTGTGTGTGTTGACGAACAGTTTGTGTTGAATTTACAACTGTACAGGTGGAACAGACATGCTCCAACATGGGCGCGAAATATACCTTCATAGCGCTTGAGTCACGGGTGACTCTATCCACTGGGTCAGTTAAGGATTCACAAGCATCGGTGGGACTGTTTTGAGATGATAGTGAACTTTTAGGAGATAATGGTCGACCTGTTGTGACATCGGTATTGCTCTTTGGAAGTACATAGGTAAGTTTGAGGTGTTACTTCAAAATCAATTTGTTATACCACACATGTAGCTGAGACGGCCAATTCACCTTTATCAGCCATTAACCAGCTTATTGTTGGGGTGCCTTTTTTTGTCCAAGACCACCTCCATCCTCGAGAGAACGATTTTGTCCATTCAGAATGAGCAGAAATATCGTGGACAATCGAGGGGCAGCCGCCTTTTTTTACCTGTTCGGCATTTACTCTGCTATGCTCATTGGTTGCTTAGTAACCTTAATTACTTTTTTGGTGTCTGTCGTTCGACTTTCTGATCAAAGAATGTTTGTAGGTCGCTGTGCGCCATATAAATACCTTGTAATTTTCCCCTTGAGGCACACGTTTTTGGAGCGGAATAAAGTTGCTTTTTGCACTCCTCTTTCGGTTTTACTTTGGGGGCAGTTAATGGGAACACCCGCGTTATTTCGGGACCAAGATTTTTCGTGGTAATCATTACGAGGAGGAGAATCCGTTTTCTGTCAATCGCATTGCTCTACCCTGTACGAACCAACGTATTCTCTCGAGGGTTCACAACATCTGGTGACGGAAGAGCTCACGATGTCACTTACGTTCGACCGGATGCAAGCCTTTCTTCAACCGCAGCAAAAACAGTTTGAACAAGCGCAGTTAGAACTGATTGAAACACTGACGCAGAAGCTGAGTTTCTAGCAATCGATGTCGGGGTCAAACGAATCCCTCGAACCTGCCACAGAATCTCTGATCAACTCATTCAGTGAGTTTAACGTCGACCCTGTAATTGGCGCTACGTGCGAGTCTTGGTTCGAAAAGTTTGAGTTTTTCTTCATTGCGAATGGTTCACGCTTCGCACAATGACTGGAGATCAATCCTGATGTCTAGTTTTCGCTCGTGGACTCCAACCACCAAATGAAGCAGATGTGAGAACACGGGTTTTTGTGAAGACATAACAATATACCGGCATGTCCCAACATGCTGAATACCAGCACCTGGCAAACCTTAAGCATAACACAGCTATCATCAAACAGGACAGTCACCCAAACGTCCACACAATGTGTTAAAATCCCCCAATCAAGGTTGCATCAAAGTCGAAACGTGACAATCGAATGTAACCTACCACACGGTGTTGGTAATGCGGTGGATGGCGTTATGTCCGATATTGTCCATTCAAACAACATCGATGTATCCACTGCTCCTAGCGAGGCCACAAGAAGGTTCATGGCCGACTTAAGAAATGCCAGGAGCTGCTCAATCAGAACTCACACAAGCCACGCTTCTCAAGAGCGCATGTCGTTCTCTCAGCAAGAAACGACGACCACGTAACGTGCAGGAAGTACGGTCCGTCTTCATCAACGGCAAGTCGGTCGAACTACAGATCGATACAGCACCCGACATTACATTAATCTCTGATCACACGCGGCCCGTGGTTGGCAAACCCACAGTGTGCCTGACAACCCAGTTTGCTGGAAACGCCTATTACGGTTGATTGCCCTTCTTTGGTGAAGTCCATAACACAGTAGTCCCCAACGGATCGTTAACCAAGGGTACCTGCTACGTGACCCGTAATCCTGACCTTGATCTCCTTGGATTGGATTGGATCGACGTACTACACCCGTTTGACGGACCATTGCTCCAAATCTGTAACCAAACTCAAGCTCAGCAGAAGCCCACAATTCTTCCAGAAATCAACCCTCATCCCACAAACGCTCTGCAAGAGAGACACTCGGATGTGTTCACAGGTCTCGGCTGCCACACCAAAACGAAGGCAGTTTCACCTGTTTGTCCTGGAGCAAAGCCGGTATTTCGGCCCAAGCGTCCAGTACCCTACGCTGCTCTGACAACTGTCAAGCAAGCACTGGAACGCCTACAGCAAGCTGGAGTGATTGAACCCGTGAGTTATTCAGCATAAGCAGCTCCTATCGTCGTGGTCACAAAGGCAAATGGAACAGTACAGCTCTGCGCTGATTACTCCACAGGTCTACGTGACGCTCTCGAGACGCATCAGTATCTCTTGCTGATACCGGAGGATATCTTCACGAAGCTGGATGACGAGAAATGTTCCTCAAAGCTTTACCTGACCGAGGCTTATTTACGGTTGTCAGTCGCTGAAAATCCTAGGGAATTGTTAACAATTAACACCCACAAAAGTCTTTACCGATTCAACCGCCTGTTGTTCGGTGTACAGAAAGCGCCAGCTACCTTCCAACAAGTGATGGATACGATGCTCACGGATATTCCCGATGTGGCTGCCTACCTGGACGACATTATGGTCATGGGTCACAGTGCAGAGGATCTGGAGAAGAAGCTGGACCAAACTCCCATTCGTTTGGGTGAATATGGCTTTAGGCTTCGCGCCGACAAGTGCGGCTTTGGAATGTCCAGGATGAAATACCTTGGATTCATTATAGACAAAGATGGCCTGTGACCTGACCCGGTCAACCCAGAGACCATACAGTAGATGCCACTTCCAACGGACCTGCCAACTCTGCAGTGTTTCCTGGGGCTGGTCAGTCGCCATTGTTCCTTCTTCCAGAACTCCATCGAATTCGAACGCCAGTGGACAGCCTGCTCACTAAGAATGTCACATGGAAGTGGTAAAGAGAATGCCAGCAATCATTTGATCACATCAAAGCCCGGCTGGCTCCGAACCTCCTGCTTACTTACTACGACCCGACGCTACCACTTGTCGTGGCTACAGACACATTCAAGTATGAAATTGTTGCTATGATATCACATACGTATCCAGATAGAATGGGAAAGGCAATCACACATGCATTAAGGTCGCTCACACCTCTTGACCGGAACTACTGCCAGATCGAGAAGGGGGCCTTGACAATAATCTTCACGGTGAGAAAGTTTCACGAAATGTTGTACGGGTGACATTTTCCATTGTTGATGGGTCACAAACCGTTGCTCACAATGTTGGGCTCAAAGAAAGCAGTCCCGGTTTATACGACCAATCGCTTGCAAAATGGACAATATTGCTTCTTGTCTACGACTTCGCGACACAACACCACTTCACAACCATCTTCAGTCGAGCTGATACTTTATCCCGACGCATCGGATCACAGGCACCAAACGACGAAAACAATAATCTCAGCGGTCAACATTGAATCTGATGTACACCTCAGCGAGATTGTTCGAACACTTCCAGTGACAACAGAGTTAACGAAGGGAAGTATTGACATCCATTTGCACAACTTGGCCACATACAAACCTCAGTAGAGGCCTACGAGGACACTTCCACCATCCAGAAGCGCTTACGATCGTGGACGGCTGCGTCATGTTTGCTGACAGAGTAACAGTCCCGGAAGCTCTCCAATGACGGGTGTTTAAGCAATTCCACAGTGAACACCCAGGGATCAACTGCATAAAGTCGTTGGCGCGCACTTTTGCCCACTTGCCACGAATGGACGAGCAAATTAAGAAACTGCCATAGATGGACATCGTGTCGTTCGATTGCGGAAAACCCCGTGAAGTGTGAACTACACACTTGACCAGCGGCTCAAAGACCCTGGCAGTGGCTCCACATGGATTTTGCCGGGCCAGTGAATGAGCAAACGTAGCTTACGTGTCTGTTATGCCTCCTCTTAATAGACGCCCCCATTTCCTGACCATATGCATCATGCTGGTGTACTGTCTTAAATATTGTGCAGGGTTTCTGTCCCATCTTTAATGCTTGTGCGTCCTATTTTACGTATGTTTACTTTTTGCCTTGAGCCGTGCCGCTGATCCTGATATCAGTTCGCAGGGTGACAGATTATTGAGGTCTGCTCATTCAGTCATCAGTACAACTCAGTCTGATCGCTGATGAGTACTCGGGAATTTGTTCAATTTCAAGCTGAAAGTCATTCATATTTGATCGCACGCTTCGTATTCAGATAGACTTCGCAGTTAGTCTCTCTCGAAAAGAAGCACTGGACTCGAGTTTCGCTCTCATTAGAGCTCATCAGCGGTGCACATCCTTGCCTCGGCCGGGATTTGAACCCCGACCATGTTTTTATGAGGCAACTGCGTTCACCAGTACGCCATCGTACTCACATTAAGCACGACCGAATTATCAAGTCTGAACACTCAACCACTTTCGCCTGTGAGCAGTGATCAGGCTGCTCATTCTTCTGGAGAGAAGACACAGTAACTGTCCTGTCAACTCCAGTCTATGACCCCGCAACTGGGACCTCCGAGATCGGTCAAAATCTCCGGTCTCATCAAACCTGCTAGGTGATATTTTAGAGTGCTGATGAGTAGTGGGAGATTTGGTTTATTTTCAAGTTGAACACCACTCAGATTTGACCGCAGCCTTCGCATTCAGATAGAATTTATAGTTAACCTCTTTCTGAAAGAAGTATTGGACTCGAGTTTCGCTCTCATTAAAGCTCGTTAGTAGTGCACATCCTTGCCTTTTGAGAAGATCGGGCAACCTGATCATTACTCACAGGCGAAAGCGGTTGAATGTTCAGATTTGATAATTCGGTTATACTTAATGTGAGGTCAGTTGCGTAGTGATCAACGCGGTTCTCTCCTGAAATCATGGTTGGTGTTCAGATCCCGGCCGAGGCAAGGATGTGCGCTACTAATAAGCTCTGATGAGAGCGAAGTTCGAGTCTAGTGCATCTTTTCGACCTCGCCGTTCGCCGGCAAAATTAACACCGTAAATTCCACTGCCTGTGTCTTGAGCCTTCGTCATTTCGACTTCTTTTGCAATTAACTGTTATTGCGCTATTGCAAGCCCCCCTCTGATTACCTGTGCATTTTTCTGGTTAATTGAATCATTGTATGAGCGTGGAAGATCATTGTATAATCCACGATCGTTACGCGATGTTCAAGTCCGATTGGAGACTGTGTTGTTATCTTCCTTCGATGTTCTTCCGTTTTAGTTCCAAGTCCGCGTACAATCTCTCTAATATGAGCCTGTGGAGACCATTACGACCGATTCAAGAACCTCGTGATGCACAAAGATGAGGGCATGTGTGACGTGGCTAGAAATTGCATCCTTATCGTCTCATAACGGATTTCCGTTTGTCAGTTTGCTGAGCAGACTTGCTGACCTGTTATCCGATCACATTTGTGATGCGAGATTCTGTAACTTCATCTAGTAATTGAATATCGGTTTCGAACTTTCTGTAACCAGGACGCCTCTGTTACTGACGTGATACTGGCTTATGAACAGTGTGATTTTTGGCGCGGTAGCCTCTGGGGTTACTGCGACTTAAACACCGCTTATACTAGATGGAAGCTTTGCACTCAGGTACACTTTCCAGTTGATCCACTTTAAACCTGACCACTAGATTCGACCTTAGTTGTTGTCAGGAGTCAGTGCAAAAACTGTACTCTGGCCTCTTGACCGAATCATTCTATCCGATTGCTCAATCGCAATGTTGTGTGGAGGGTGTTCAGCTTGCTTGATCATTTCAGATGGAGAATAATAAATATCGCTCTTGTTTACTCCAGCTAGTAATCCCATGGTCAGGATTCCTCGGATAAGTTGGACCGACTGACCTCATTGAACCAACTGAGCTTTTGCAGCTGTTCAAATAATATTTGAATGATCACTCCCAAGTCAACCCAGAAACTTTCGCCCTTGTTTGGATTTATCGAGTACAGAGAGTCTGGTTACGATTCAAGTCGATACCTGTCATTGGTCTTAACTAAGTCAGATTGATCATGTGCTGGACCGTGTGTGTCCAGTTGAGAATGTTGCCGAATCGTGTTCAGTACTCCATTTATTGTGTGCAGCATGGCACCTAAGGTTCTGTGGGAATGGGGTTTTGGTCATTTGCAGAACATCGGCCTCGTCACCCATTTGCACATTCGACGTATACTGTTAATGCATTTAAGCCGGAACTTCATTCCTCCAAATAAGTCTGTATGCAGTTAGATGTTGTTCTCATCTGTTTCACGACGTGTGGCCTACTGTTTACTTCAACGTGTGTACACACACGGCGACGGTTCCGTTGTTCACCATGCCATTTTCTACTATCCAGACATGTATGTATGTATGAATTCGAAAAAGAACCGTTTACACTACTTAATGCGTTTATCCTTTCAATTTTTTCCATATGTGATTTTTTGTTCTAAGGTCGTTTAATGAACAACCACCATATAGTTCATCTGTCGCCTACCGGAACTCTACTTTTGGTTTCAGATATCGTCGACATGTTCACAATTCGTTGTTGGGTCATATTTGATCTTACATCGACATCTCTGTAGTCATATCTGATCAAATGTTAGTCCGATGCGACTGAATCCCCTCTCCTTTGTTCGTCTGATCTATTCGTCTATTGTAATCCATTCTATTTTTCATCCTACTCTTATCATAGATGAGTTACCCTACTTACGAGTACCGCTGCACACGGTGTTTAAACTAACTCCGATCGCATACCGTTGTATTGTCGAACGGGTGCAACTCCAAGTGCCTGCAGTGGACACGCACCGTCCCAAACCGGCGGTGAGTTTTTCTGCTAAAATTCCTCCTGATTCGCTACTGTTAAAGGCATTTGGGTGTGAAATGAAGGAAGAGGATGTCATAACTCTTGATCTGTTCTCACCTTTGGGCCAGATTTGCGATTTCACCTGATTAGCTATTGGATTAGATGGCGTGTGTATAAGTGTGATGACCGCTGAAGTTAGCCGGTGCTCCCTCAGTGTACCTCAGTCTTAAATGTACGTGTATTGCTACAAACGATGAAAGCAGGAAGATTAATGCTCACTCCGTGCATTTAGGTGGTTATGGCGGGAGTATCGGAGGTAAATTGGGGGTGTTTAATCTTATGTGTAAAATGGTCTTCAATAATCCCTTGTGTCAAACAGGTATCTCACGCATTTGTAATGCGGTTTTGTTGACCGGTAACAAAACACGACCATTGAAGTCCGACTTCGTTTATCATCCATATTTGCGTTCGTCCGCGTCCATCTTCTGGCATCGACAAAGAGCCTTGGAACCGAGCTTTTGGCCATAAAGACCAGAACCAAGCGCTTTCTTCTATTCAAACTCCAAAATTTGCTGAATTTTTATGGGTTGACATTTATTCCGACTGTCAACTCCGTGGGTCACGACCTTGTAGAATTTCTGTTGGACCCTCAAGTTCATCACGTAAGATGTGTGCTCGTGAACTGACGGAGGAACATGGGAACAGCTATTAATATACTAGGATCTGTTGTTTGCATTCTCCGATGATCTGTGCTTCAGACTGTGTGGGCTAATTAACTTGGTGTGAATATCGTCGGTTTTTTTCCGTTTAGACATCTGTGGAGTCCAGTCGAAAGACTGTGAAAGTCGCAGCGAAACTATGCCGCCTCATGTTCACGTGCTATTCATCCGTATGTTCGTGACTACGTGTTACTAGTTATGGACTAGTGACTAACTAGATGCAGAATTATAACGATTTCACTCGTTCGGTTATTGCACCACGTTTTCATGATTGTTTACTGGTAGCTAACTGCACTGTAATCATAATAAATGACTGTAGTGTAGGGGTGTATGTAAAGAGATCGTTGTGCCCTAGTGTGGATTCAGCTGCGTGCTCAATTCTGTCAGCCGTGAATGAGGTGACATCCACAGAGTAAGTTCTTGGTCGTTTTCGATGCTCCGCTTTGTGACTGTTCTTATCCATACTACATAGAAAACTCACATATTTCGTTATAACGTTTCATCATCTGAAAGCTTCAGCACTTACTGTACAGCAATAATAACAATAGTTCATAACTGTTGAGATCCCTGTCACTGCGCCTCAGTCTAACACATGGCGATGTCGAGTTGATACATAGGTTATTTGTGAGTTGTAAAGTGAGCGTTGTGTTGACTTCATAGGGTATCTGTTACGGAAACCTTTCAGAGGGTAGGCTTAGTGAATTTCTGTCGAAGGAAATCAAGTTTGACCCTATGTGTCTGTACTGAGTAGCACACTGCAATAGTCACTACTGCCAAGTTTGCTGTTAAGTTTGGCATATGATCACCGTGTCGTTTTTCTTTCAGAACATTGAACCGAACCGCACGTCATTCGAAGCACTTCAAACCGTACCCGCCTTCTACTGATGGTTCCGAGCTTCACACTTACTTGCAACAAATTGCCTGCATTCACCCCAAATCAGGAATTTTTTCACACACGAAACCTTTGTTGTGCATAGACTCTCTTTTATCCGACCTCCTTGATCACTCTGTTGACCTTTTGTTTTCATTTCTACTGGTCTGTAATTTCTGTTGTTACTCTTTTCTAGTGACTTTCTTCGAATAATGTCCGCTGTAAACATACGGCCGGATAGATAGATATACAGGCATATTTACCGAAGTAGGTATTTTCATATTCCACTATACTGATTTTGATTAGCTGTTTCCGTCGGCACTCATCTTATTTGATCGAGTCTGCCCCAGCAGGCAACCAGCTATAAATCGATATTAAACCCGTCGGCTGTAAACGTGGGTTGCGTAAGATACACATAATTCTTGGGGAAAAGGCTAGTAGGAATTTTACCGTGAAGTTCCCAAAGCTATAGCGGATGCAGGTGTCTGTTGACAGTTCTGAACGAGCATGGTCAATAAATCCATACCATATCACAACGAACGTTTGTACACTCATTGTGACCACAAAAGTTAAATCGTTACACCGTGACCAAAGGCGCTGCTAACCCAACCTGTTTTAGACGGCCATTTGGATTACGATGTCCCTTTGTAAACATATGCTTTTTATTATAGTGGTCGCCCACCGTTATGTTGGCCAGTTCGCCGCTGGGTGAAAAGATAACTCATCACACACGTCTGATGTTCACAGTCAATCACGCATCGTCATGACCTCGACAAGTGATGTGGTTATCATCTGGACGCACCGTTGCGCATTGAATTGGAAACGAAAGTAGATGGTTTGAAATGCTAAGTTGCCGAAGTTTCATGCGACGTGGCGGGTATCGCGCGAGTTTTACCATGTTTTGAAATTATATAATGAATTAAGAATCGCATAAACGAAATAATGACCATAATCAACGTGGTTAATTGGGGAAAATCCCAGTAAACGCTACGAGCACATAAGGTCGTAACGGTCAAACCCACGCTTCGGACCCAATGGGCAGACCGGGTGGCTTCCAGTGTTCAGTCCGCATAGACCATACGTACACTAGTAAAGTAAACAAATGTTCAGGTTTATTCAGCCAGCTCGCTCTCTCACCTGGCTATACTTTGCCGCATGCGCACCAGATTCTTCCTGTTGATTTCCTACGTGACCATTTTCGAGTACGTTCTAATCGTTTATTAATCAATTTCTACACTAGCCCCTTGTGTCAGCCACTTCTGTGCACGAATGACCTGAAAGCAGACAACGCAATCGACATGAACTCATCTTGAGAAGAGCAATGTCTCCATTATAAAATGACTGACTCTCACGTATGGATTTAACGCCCAGTCAGAGCACTTTAACACACGTTGAAAAAGTTTCTTGCCAGTCAAAATTTTTATGGTCTAATTAAGGAATACAAACTCTTTCCTTCCAAATAAACAGATGACAGCTAATCCATGAACTGAATCACGCTCGCCTTGCGTCGTGCAATCGTTGGGTCATTCTCTCTCGGATCCCTACACGTACTCATGTCTAAATCCGTGTAGCGAAGTTGTGGTTCATCGATTGGCCTTCCATATTTCCAGTCAATTGGCAGATCTCAATTTTCCAAGGTTTACATGATATGCTCGATGGAACTGCAGTGTCGAGTGGAATGCTGACTGAGTGAATGGTCGGTTTCTAACAGAGGTGGTGAGCAATGTTTACCCAGAGGTAAACAACACCAGCTGGTCACTGCACTCACTCTGGACATACCATTGGAATGGACAAACTCAACTGGTGCGAATCATGTCTCCTCGACATCAGACTCCAGGGGGCTTGTAGGTCTTTACTACGCTTTTGTCAGTGTGCTGAACAGGTCGCTTTCGTACGTCTGATGGCGTAGCTTACTTATCAGCCACATAATTGCTGTAATAGGATTGTTTACAGTGCCTAGAGAGGAAGATTAAACCGGTTTCTTCTCCATGCTCCGAATCGACACTATGATGTAGCTTGGTGTATATTGTTTCATTGTGGATGGCGAACGTTTCTTAAACTTTCAGTTTTGACCAATGCGTTCAACGGACGTGACGGGGAGTTGTAGCGACCCCTAGAAATCGACTCGTTTTAGTCATGGCAGCCATGGTCGCTCCCTATTAACTTTGGGCACTAGGCGCATCTTGTGATTGAATGCTTATCTTCACACCGAACTGTCATTCAGAGACTTAGGTGGATTTGAAGAAAAAACAGTCTCAAAAGTGCACGTTCGCACTGCTTTCAAGCTAATAGTATAGGCAAGCCATCGTTTTGATGCGATTTTTTGCAGTATCGTGCACCACATTTGCAGGAGCGATCCTCAGGAGTGCACAACCACGGTGACCAGGGCCGTGTGCACACATTCAGTGTGCCCTTTTGACGTCACGGTCTGAATGATCGAAGTTCTCGCTGCACATTATGCTTGTGGGTGCGCACACTGACTCACGCAACATGTAGGTTGCTTGTGTGGCTTTCCTGTTTGGTGACGATAGCCGATTGGATGCTTAAGCGTTATATACGGGCATGTTTTACTATTCCGAGTGCTGGCTGTGCTCAACGTCTATAAAAGCAGATCCGTTGTACCTAGGTCAGTACTTTTTGAGTCCAGTGGATGAAACTTTGTGTTGGTAGTTGAACAGATTGATGCGAGCCATCAGTCCTAGCTACCTGTCTTGGTCGAATGAAAACGTCAGTCGCCAGGCTTGACATGGTTTTACTCGTACAATACGATAACGCCTGGTCAAATCGTCTAGGCAATTTGGATGAGGCCCAACTGTGAAAAGTCGGCTTAGGCTGGATTCAAACCAACGACAGACAACATGCCTAAACGCGGCAACCGCTTTACCAGCTGAGCTACGAAGCCACATAAGGAGCTCGGAAATTTCACATTTGGACTATTTTGCACCGGTCCCACTGTCTCATTTAAAATCCACCAAATGATCCAGGGGATCGACTGCTCTGACAGGAGTTCTCAAACAGTCCACGCTGGAATCCACCAACGCCACTGCTGAGCAATATAAGTAATACAATTTTTATGCTCAGCCAGGTCTCATCCATAATCAGAGAATCAGCCACGCCATCTATTAGTAGAAGAGTTCTTGAATGCAGCCAAAAGTAGCATGTAAGATATCTTGCGCAATGACATTTCGTTCGCATCTCATCGGTTACTTTTGCGAAATTAACATACACTTTATATAGTTGGGGGGCAAGCAGCTAGGCGAAATCAGTCTATAACTATTTGAAACAATCAGTCAGGTGACCAAAGCGGAAGCAGCAAAATGCAACTGATTGATAATTTTGATGCAATAAAGGGGTGGTTGAAGATACATACATATTGAGTGGGAAAGGGCAGATATGGTTAGAAAAAACCTACGGAAAACAAACAAGAGCTGAAATACTGTACAAAAAGTACCAGTTGCATTCTTACCAACAAA
>QNGE01001262.1:57687-77078 GCA_008508345.1 Paragonimus westermani | reverse complement strand
ACTTACTGTCGTTTAGAGGGAGACTCCAATTATCTTACCAGCACTTGATACGATCAAGGCCAATCTGCAATGCACTAAGGTCACATGCATTCCAGATTTTTAAGTCGTCGGCATGAAGGAGGACGTTACTAGAGATCAACTCGGGGAGATTATTGATGTAGATCAGAAACAACAGCGGACCAGGTACCGATCCTTGAAGTACTCCCGCAGAGGCTGGGGATGGAGATGAAAGGCCCAGACCGGTTTTTGCTCTGAAAGTCCTATTACCAAGAAAGGAAGTAATCCAGCGCAGAACCTTTTCTAGAATCCCATAGGCTTCTAGTTTATGTAACAGAGGACCGTGTGGGACACGGTCGGAGGCTTTGGCAAAGTTGAAGATAATGTAGCGTTCTGTGTAGCATTCTGCATTTTATAATTCTTATTGTTCGCTCTTTTCGCCCTTATCTAACTCACTTGAACAATCCATGTTTAACTCGAGTTAATCGATTGATTCGATAATCAACAATTCAAAATCTACTTCCGAGGTCGTGAGCTGTGCGTCTTCTCTGTGTTTTGTGTCGCTCGATTACAGGTTTAGGGAGACTTGAATACCAACGGGACCAATAATCTATCTCAGAAGAAATCTGTTCAAGGTAACATCGCGGATCGTTTCCGTCGAATATGCCATTCTGTGTAGTGGATTTCTAAACTAACACACCTTCTCGAACTACTGTGAGTCATTTTACTTTGGTTTTTACCACATTTTGGCTCCACGTTCATGCTCGAGTTATTTGACAGTGTTTAGGCCCACTACAATAGCATCCGAGATATGACCATTGTATTTGGCCTCCGTTAGGTTATCCATGAAGATTAACATATTAGTTATGCATGACCGATCGGGAAGAAAGCCATGCTGGGTGGAAGAGAGAAGGTTATTTGAGAAGAAATGCTTAAAGATTGTGCGTTTTAACAGTCTCTCCATTATCTTGCATGGGATGCTGGTAAGGCTGATCGACCTGTAACAGCAGGAGAGTGACGATCGATTGTTTTGAATATAGGTGGCACAGTGGCCTCTTTCCACGCCTCCGGAAGAGTGCCTGTCCGAAGTGTCTGTTTAAACAGATCAAAGAGAGGCACCGCCAAACCGACGGCCGCTTCTTTGAGGGTCCGGGGATGGATCTTCTCTGGTCCCATGGCACTATTAGGATTGACCTTGAGCAAGAAGTCCTGACCGTCGGACACAGAAATGTCACCTGTCAGGAGAGGGTGTTGGAAGTGTCTCCGTGGGAGATTCTGATGTCAGTTTGGCTGATCCACATTGTAGTCTGATGAGCAGTATTCTCCGATCTCTGCAACCACTTGTGAGTTGGAGGAGGTTTCCCCGTCGGGAGGCCGCAGTAAAAGCGCTGAGGGTTTAGTTTTTCCCTGGTGACTTACACACTTAAAAAGGATATTCTTATTCTCGTGAGCTATTTGTAGGCTTTTCGACTGTACCTGTTGAGTGTGCTGCCGTGTTTTCCACTTGCACCTGTTTCGTACAGAGCGAAAGGCCTCTAGATCCTCTGGTCTACCCGTTGGCTTCTGTTTATAGAATAGACGAGAACGTATTTCAATAAGGTGGCGTATGTTTCGCGGAAGCAGTGCACGAGAGGGGAACTTCCATAGTTTTTGAGGAACAAATGCTCCATCGGATTCGTAAAATGGCTTTGAAGGAAAGGTATTTCAAGTTCACTGAGTTGGATATGAGGCTAAGTGTGCTTAAGAACTTCCTTAATGAGTTGAGTTCTTTTTTCTGAAAGTTTTGGAATGAAGTCTTTGTTGCAGCGTTTTGGAGCCAGTAACAGATAAAGTCAAAGTTTAGTAGCGTGGTCACTATGCCCCAACGGTGGTTTGATGACCACCCTATCTACCAGATAAGCCTCGTTCGTAATGATCAGATCGAGCAAGGTTGGTTCCTTCCCTAGACGATGCCTTGTAGGTAGATCGACATGCTGTGTCCAGGCTTTCTCATGGATCAACATTGCCAAGGATTTCGAGAACCCGCAGTCACAGGCCTCATGAGAAGCCGCCATGTACTTGAGTTTGGGTGCGCTGAAGTCACCCATAATAAGAAGATGGGAGAAACGCTGGGTAGACATCAGTCCGTCTAGGGTAGCAAAAATAGCTTTGTCGTCGGATGCGCTGCATGACAGCAAACGGTACATAACACTGGCAAGAAGCGTGTCACGTCTGTGACGTTGGAGTTTGATCCAGAGCGTGTCGCATTTCTCTGGGAAGGTAAATTCCCTTACGACAGCTGGCACTGGGAGCTTCTGGTTTACGAAGACGGCGCAACCTCCCATGCGTTCACGGGAGAAGGCTGTCCAGCATAAAGAGTAACCAGGGACATGCATTTCATTATCAATGATATCCGCGGGAAGCCAGGTATCTGTTTGAGCAATAATGTGAGGGCTAGTGTCGTGGACAAGCCGTGTGATTTCTGGTAGTTTGTTCAGAAGGCTCAGACGGTTGGTGTACACGCACTTTGGGGCTACTTCGTTTGGCTGGGTGAAAAAAAAGACGGAAGTGCACGAGGGAGAGCTTGGGACGTTTGCCTCAGCAGTGAGGAGTAGTGCGTAACTGGTGGCATCGTTTCGTGGGCCCCCTTGGGGGTGGTGACCGTTTCATCACAGCCTGGGCATGAGTGAGCGTCCCCGTGAGACGTTTCGTCCGATTCTGTTGGTCCAAGGTCGATGTTTTCGGATGCATCATGTACATGGAAGTAACAGAATATAACGCCGCAGACAAACACGACGCGTACTGCCCCCGTTTGTGCAGCTATTTCTTTCACAACGAACGTCATAGCGGCTGTGTTCCGTCATCGTTCTCCGAAAAATTCAAGACAGTCCACATACGGCGGCATATTTCTCACTAGGGACGTACCCGTAGTGTACGGATGAACCATGATCCACGCCATGGGTAACAAAAAGTTGGTGAAAATTCAAACGCAAGAAGTATCAGGAAATTTTTGCCAGCATACTTTTGCCTCTTCGTCCCGTGTTCCGGGGCCTCTATATTCACCACACATGGAAAAAGCCTGAAAACCGAATTCGTCTTCTCTGTACAAAACAAATGTGTGGGCATCTGTTGCACTCATCTTGAACAGATTGTAAGGCACTTTTCGAACCAATCTCTGGGAGTATTTCCCGAAGGTTCTCTGGAGCTTCATAATAGACACCGTGAATAAAACTCACTCGATGTTGCAGACTTTGGCTTCTGTTGCACAGTTCCGACGTCGGTGGCTGTAATGGACTCGCCACAAATATTGACTGCGCACTGTATACTATCTACAGTCGGTACATTGTACTCGAACGGACTGTGGGAATCGTTGACTTTGCTCATTATCGGTCTTTGATTTGTGAAATGGGACTCGCTCACCAGGCGATCGAGAATAGGATTTTGTTCGAACTCGAACGGGCTTGCGGTCAAACAGGCGTTTCTTCGGATACCACGAAACCGTGAGTTGCAACGGTTGTCAGGAGAACAAACTTATTAATTATTACTCCTTTGGACACTCCGCACACCTGTGCTTACACGTCTACGCCTTTTGCACCTAAAATGGGTATATTAAATCCGGTCGGTTTGCAAAGAAACATACCAACGTGCATCATCGTTGTTTAACAATGATTCCGAATTTCCGCTGATCCTATCAACGCAAGTAACATGGACATTTTCCACGTACCTTTGCAGACACTCCTGGGACTGTAGGAGAGTGTAAAACTCATGGTTATCGAAATTAGTTTTAAAAGCTTCTGTATAATCCGTGTTCTAGAAAACAGTAGTTGCGCAACCATTTAATAACACATGACACAAGCAAACGGTCATGGCAAAAGAATTCACACAGTAACAGGCGATCCAGGCGTTCTGGTTCAGATTATGCTTTAAACTTATAAACCAAATTTGTGCAATGTTCGTTCGAAGTGAGGCTTTTGTAGTGGTCAAAACTAGTCTCTGTTTACCCTAAGTGAATGCAGGCTTACTTCACTAGGTTATAGGTGACAACAAAACGAACGAATGCAACAGGACAGCAATAGGGGTTCTAACAAGTTCGATTAATAAAAAGAGTTTGACTCACAGAAGGGATTCAAGACGATCACCAAAATATTCCAAATTACCAGTGTCCGGGAAGCAGAGATATTCCAGAATTACCGTGGACGGTTGAAACACTGTTAGAGCTGCGACGATCTTCTGAGTACAGCGGAGCTGAAAAATTGGGTAAGAGATCCGTGTAGTATCGCCGAGCGACTGTGCCACGGAAAGAAGAGCAGACTTGCGCGGGTGCACAAAGTTTTAGTTAACTCGGACAACATGCAAAGATGACGTGAAACGTTGCTGCATAAGAGTGAAACATCGCTAGTGAACAAGACCAAGTAAAACCTTTCACTTCGAACGGTTTCATTACAGAACGAGATAACAGGAACAGCAATGAGCTAAAGACCCAGTAAGACACGCGCATGACTTACACAGCTGGAAACCGAAACAGCGCCAACAATACAACAACATGCTTCTTTGCACTGTCGACTTCTGAAACCAGCACAGATTACGGTAGTTCAAAATTTTCGGCTGCTCAAAACAACTGGATACAGGTAAAAGACACAACAAAGAAAGAGTGTGGTACGTGTGAACAATTTTTCACCCATTATAGCTCAAGAAAACACGGTCTACGACTAAGACTCATTCGCGACACAAATTTCCAAGCAGCGCTACAAAGCCAGTAAGAGAGCTGAACAAAAGACATCAGCACATTGGTCAGGAAGGTCCACTGAGCACTTGTAAGTATTTCAACTTATGAAAATCCCGAAGTATTCACTCGACGACTCTAGAGTCAGCATCTCTGCAATCGTCGCGGCAAATACTCATGTGTCGCTTGAGTGTGGTAAAGTGTTGAGTTGGTCGTACTTTACTACATTAGTGTCTCGTATGTCATGTAATTAGAATGAATTGACGGACATCTACGTTCTTATCACAAGGAAATATGTAATTCACCTATAAAATGCAAATGAACACTTCCTCACAACGCGGAGCTAATCACAGGAACCAACACGATGCTTTTATCGAAAGATGACTGCAAAAGAATACTTTTTCAATCACTCATTACCGGTGTTTATTGTGCTAGAAAAAGAAGACTATTTGATGGAGGTTAATTCATACAGCGCAATCGGTCTTGACAAGATCCACCATAGAATACTCAAGGGAGCAGCTGCTATTCTGGCCGAAACTTCTATAGGCTGTTCAAGCAAAAACTCCACAATGACATTCTCGCTAGCGCATGAAAAGTGGTTACGGTCACACCCACATTTAAAGTGGGCGACGGGCACTCTCGGGCAATTTATCAGCCAATCAGCCTTACGAGGATGCCGTCCAAAATATTGAAGCGCCTATTAAAATGCGCCATTTGAACCACTTCTTATACAACCATCTCGTTTCCCCTGCCCCACACGACTTCCTGCTTAACCGGTCATGCATGACAGGCATAATTATTTTCATGGAAAGTCTGACAGAGGCCAAAGACAATGGTCTCGTTTAATGTGAGGCCTTCTTGGATTTCTCCAGGACATTCGACTGTCCCCCACACGGCAACCTGAAACAAAAACTGGAAACATATGATATTCAGGGAAAGGTTCTTTACTAACTTGCCTCTTTTCGTGATAACCGAGCTTTTAGAGTTAAAATTAGCGACAGTTTGCGTCCCCCAACTTCCGTAGCACTTTCTTAAGAGTCAGTGCTAAGTCCTTTCTTACTCCCCATTTACATCAACGATCTTCCAAACAATATTTCCAGCACTGCTCTCTTATACTAAGACGGCCTGAAAATCTGGAGAGCCACTGATAACAGTGCACTACAAACTGATCTTGACGCGAGCAAGCGATGGTCGGACGATTCGAGTCCCGCAGTGAACGTCAGTAAATGTGCTTACATGTCACTTGGTGGAGACCCTGGCAGTGCCTTCATGATTCGTAGGGTGCTTGATACAGTAGACATCAAAATCGACCCGAAGAAAGATTCGAGCATCTGGTTGTCGCCTAACCTGTCCTTTACGTATCACCATAAGATGGCGGACAAAAGAGATTTGTCGCTTTCAGGATGGTTGGACGCACCTTCTCCCGCATAGAAAAGAAAGCATTCCAAACGCTCTACTGGGCTTGTGTAACACCGCTACTTTATTATGGAAATGGGGTCGTGTATACCAGTCTCGAAGAGGACATGTTAGCCATTGAGCGTGTCCTGCGTACGTCTACCACGCTGGTTACTGGTCTGAAAGTTATCACGTACGAATCTCGACTTAAAATTCTGGATCTGTACCCACTTGAATTTGGAGGACTCCGCGATGAGTTATCACTCACATATTTCCTCTCCAGATTAAGTGTCGTGTAACAATTCTTCCCTGTAGAGAGTGATGACGGCCAATGGGGACATGATAGGAAGTTTTTCAAGCTTAGTTAACGGACCATTATCAGGCAGGGTTTCCAAACAATGGAACAGCTTTCCTTCTGAGGTCCTCAGCAGCATTTTTAGGGACCGTTTCAAAGCTTTCTTCGATTCTCATTTTCAAACTTTACTATACGAGTAATTCAACTGTGCTCTTGGTATTCAGTGTATTACCCAAGGGTGGTGCCACGCCCTGTCTTCAGTGATCGCCTTCCACATCAACGGACGCCCACTTCACACTATGCTGCACCCGTGTGCCTTGGGTCTCTCGCTCGAATCCATAGGTCAGCCGGCGAATTCTGCTTGCGAGTAATTCGTAATCAGGTTTACATTTTCTCTCTGCCATTGTATACCGATACTTTTTTTCTTTTGGTGCCTAGCGCATCAAAAAAGTAAGCACAATCATTGTTATTCTTTGTCAAATAATATACTAATTCATTACGTACTGAATTATTTACATTCGATAGTTTCTCGTCTCCGGGCCCTGCTTACCACTTGCTGATCCCGGACGTCTGGTGGTTGTTGGAGTAACGCTTAGCCTTCTCACAACGTCTATCGACATACTGGATCCAGGATAGTCGCGTCTGTAGGCAACAAGCGTCTATAAATCCTGAGCCCGTCGAGCATCCCATCCAAAATGGAAGACGGTCGTATTGACGACTTTCTTACTAATATGGTGCTAATGTTCGAAAATAATATGATAAACCAAACAGTGGAAGACAACAACAAACCTCGATATTGAATTTACCAAACATACAAGTTCCTAGATCAACGGTTTGCTTAAATATGGTCAACCGCAACAGTCACGTAATGGCGAAGCGGTCAAGCAAAAATAAAACCTGGGTACATATAAACAAAAGTCCGGCAATGAGGAGTAAGGAAGAAAAACTGCGCAGAAACAATTTTCTACAAGCAAACGGTATCAAGATTTATTAATACCTCAAGATCAGCATTCACGCGAGAAATTGTTTGTCACATTCGTAACTTGAGTGGTAGGGTCAGATTGCAAAATGGCTCGTAATCAGTATACAGAATTCAGACATAAGGAGAAGAACCAATGAGACGGGAAGAAATATGGCAGGAAACGTGGTCATCAACGTTCTATTAACATATAACATTTATCAAGCACTCATGCAAGCAGCTACTTCAACACCACTTGTATGTGCTAAGGAAAAATTCCTTATGAGGTTGCTCATTTTGTTCCATCTACGCTGCTCTGAGAGTTACAGTTCAGTAGGGCATTGTCTGACGGTTCATATGATTAAACGCATAATTGGAAGATCAGTGAATGATGCTGAAATCTATGAGATATTACTACCATGACTTACCAGAAGACCCCGGAACGCTGATGGCCACTCAGAGAACTGGTAATAAAATGGTTGTCGGAGATGAATTGTGACCATTTTGGTTTGATCCACGACTCATATCTTGCTGTCTGCTGACCTCCTGAGGTTGCTTGAAAGAAACTGGCAATATATTTGACCACTGGTGGCTTGCGATTTTAAGACTCCTCTCACACAAAGTTATGGCCGATTCTCTGCAGGATGATCAAGCCATTTTGCCGGGGCCATCCGTGGTTGGTATTTACAGAGGACCATTAAAGCCGTCAAATGTTCGAGAGTACATGCAGCCGTACACTTACTGGACGTTTTTTTACCCCAAAGGGTTGGTCACCCCCGGGAGAAGTACAAACGTCCTTGTGGTTCTCTCAAGTGTTGTCTGCGAGGCTCCGGCTAGCTGCTTCATAAAGCAATGTGAAGGTCATGCTGGTTAGTTCGTTTGTGACCGCTACAGTCAGTGTGGTGTGTTGACGGCACAGAGGCTGAACTTCCATTAACGTGACTGCCCATGCATAGCAGATGAAAGCATTTGTTCCCAGACCAACGTGCACCATGACGCTGGCAATTCCTCATTCTTTTCTCGCCTCTTGGATATGACTCGGAGTCTTCCGCGTGATCATGCGCATCTTGTTTTTAAGTGTAACCAAGAGTTTTATCAGTCGTTAGATATCTTCCTCACGCAATACTGGGCATCGCCCAAGTTGTACTTTCATTTGTGCAATATGTGATCGAACAAAGAAAGTGTATGCGCCCACCATCGTTGATTCTCAATGACTGTACCACCTGAAAGCCCAGTTTAAACGCCGGAAAGCAACGGTGTTCAGACAAGCTTTACTCTATCTTAGTCCCGTTGTAGTACATGGACTACTGGACCCTGATAGATATAAACACTTTATGAGGCTCTCCGTTTGTATGCATTCCATGTCATCTTTCACTGATACCCAACTGCGCTTTTTTCGTGAAACATTCGGTGATTATTTTTATTAAATAGTCTGCCTTCGTTTGTGGTAGACACGATATTGTTCAAAGCGTTCATAGTTTAGTTCATTTTTTGGACGATGCTTTTCAACAAGGACCGCTCGACAGTTCTTCTTGTTTCTCTTTTGAGTAATATTTACGCTTCATGTAGACATGCGTTTGCAGCACCAACAAACCCGCAGAGCAAATACTCCGTCGACCGACCGAATCAAATTACGGATGGAGGATGTACGACGGTGTTTTCATGGGTGATTGTCATACCTGTATTCGAGGCCCGCCCATTGCATGCCCTACGGACAATAACAACGGTAGTGAGAACAAGTCACTCAGTAGGAGCGCATAGTGTATTGTCGCATCTACAAACATTCGGGTCAGTTTAATATGCATGAACGAGTGCGTCCTTGTTCGTTCCAGCCGCGACCAATTAGAACACACTTCGGGCCTTGGCGCGAATGTGGGGCACACTGGCGGCCCTGACGCGTATACGGCATTAGGCAGCCAAGGATTTTGTAGAGCGGACAACAGAATTATGGAAAACAACGTGTATTCCACTGGACCACTCAATAATTGTGCCATCACTGATGACACGCCGGCGCAGACTGTAGGACTTCAGATGAATTCGGCTTTATATAAACTATTTCTCAAAGTGCTTCTCTTCTTCGACTGTTAGTCCAGTTTCGGCAATCTGCCTATTCAGGCGGTTGCCACTTTTTTCCACATTACCTACAGCATGCCGATTACCAGTATCACTGACAAATGTTTTTGTACTTATCATAGAGATGGTCGTGATTTGTTCCCTATTCGTTCTGTCACGCTTCTCATATACAGTGGATGTACGTAAACGGAACAGCATAAGGAACATGTTGTTAGTCTGTTTTTCTTCGCAGATATACCCCATAGTGCGGTGCAACTAAGATGACTCCATTGCAACTGTCCTCATTGACTGGGTGGTTTAAGGGTCGCCCGTCAAGTGGCCCGCAGATGAAGACAGAAGCATGCGCAGACAATGTCGTTGAACGCTACACCTCAAAATCCGTCACAACCATCTGATAATCTGACGTGATGATGCACACATGGCATGGTGACATTCATTATATGGCATATATTTATATATATATTTATTACATAGTATATTTATTACATAGTATTTTACACGGTCACCTTTTAGCTCGAGCAAAATTTGCTATAAGAATTAATCGGCGCACAGATGGAGACGACCGAAAGACTGACATACGTTGGCACCAGCTGGCCAACTGAGAATAGGTTTTTCGGCCGTTTTCATTCACATTACCATTAGATTTGCTGTTCAACTGACCTACTCTGAAGATAATTAGAATATATACTATCTATCAACCAAATTTTTGGCCAGGTTTGCCAATGATTCACTACTTCAATTCCAAATGCTCTGGTCGCGCTGAAAAAAGTCTTATGTGCTGGAGCAACCGTTCTAACATTAACCGAGAGAGTACAGTCAAAGGAAAACCCAGCGGCCACGATATCCAAATAGGCCGTGCATATTGCTTTCAGAACAACTCTAACCAGTGACCTCATTATGTATGAACAACATCCGGAAGATGCACATTACTGTGACGCTATTGCATCCCAGTTGTGTCGAATAGGGGTACGGACCATCGTGATCTCCCACGTCGAATACTGCCCTAGGCGTTCAGCATGAATTTCTTAGGGCAACTAAATTAGAGTTCAATGCACTGAAAGCTTCAGGGCAGCAAACCGAAAGTCAGGGAAGCTGTCACAGGTTGGAGCTCTAAGTCTAATCATATCAGTCACCTTCAGACACGGTGTATCACTCTCACTTTGCCAGTGAGACGGAGAAGGAGGTGAAGTGAGAGATAAGAATACGGTTACATAACCCGCTGGACAGCGCAAAGGAGAACGAAATTCGAAATAAAAGTTAATGCTATTTAACTGATTTCTTTGTTATATGTTACTTTAGTGGAGCGTATGTACGAATGTGTATATCTACGTGTATATTTTTCGAGAGCTGCATTTAGATTTGTATGCTGCGTACCCATCTCCAGATCATTAGAATAAGTATACTTGAATTGTAAGTCCGCGAGCTGTATGTCCGCAAGACGGGTAATTACTCCCAAATGTATGCCTCCGTTTGTAGACTGTATTCACATGTAAACTGTTATATCCAGTGTGGCACGTCAACCATGAGTTACCTTATGAAGATTAGTTATCACTTGTTACGCGATAACTTCAAATGTTTGTCTGTGTATTTTTATCCAAGCGAACAGCGATTCTACTCTACATCGCTCCGCAAAAGTCCTCATTTATAATATCTACTCCGATAACTTGCAGATGTCCCTCGAAGATATGCTATCAATGTGGACAACGAAGATCAATAAGCGAGGGCCTGATTTGAAATAGCAATCAAACGTGTGTGAAAACGGCAGGTTCTGATCCGAACAACCGTGCAGCGACTTTGTGATGTCGGGCAATAAATGTGCGTATATTTTTAGTGTTTTGATCTTCGTTGTTTGTACTCGCGCATCGACATGTCTTCCGCTGCTTTGGGGAGTAATATACACGAAATAGGTCAACAAGTACAGATGAACTGGAAGAATAATGCGCAGTAGTTAAGAGAAGGGTGAAATCGCGTCCGTAGGTGAGCTTTTGCCCAGTCAGACATTTTTGGGGTCAGCTCCCATTTTGTCCCTATGATTCTCCTGAAAACATCTTTGTCATACCCATTTCTACCCATCGCCAGCCCTCAGACCCCTATCCGAGGTCTGTGGTGCGTTATTAGGGTACCAGGAGATCACGCAAAGACCTCAGACACTTAGATACAATCTGTAACTGGTGCATGTATCCTCGCCGTCATCGTCTTCAAAACACAATAGATAAGTGTTGTGTTTGTCCCAGCCCTTGATGTAACGTTCGCGCAATGTCATCTCGTCTGTAACTAGGCCAAAGTCGAGCGCAACAAGAGCAAATCGTTGGAACGAAGGGCCTGGAGACTACCTGGGTCATCATAAATAGGCGCGAATGACCAATTGTTGACGAATCCGTCGACTTTTACCATGCAGGTGTTGAGAGACTCTTCATTCATTACCTGTCGTGCTACCAACGGCAGCACGCGTCTCACTGTTTGAATTGTACTTTCCCAAACCCCGCTGTGGTGACTTGCACCCAGAGAACTAAACTACTACTCGATTCTTTGACTTGATAGCTTATCTGCCACCACACATTGGTCAGATTGTCATAGCCTTCGTTTTAGAATCAACTCGGTTCCGACAAAATTGGAACCACTGCAAGTGGCTTTCGGCGTGACGCACCTTCTTGAAAAGTGCATCAAGGTCATGGGTAAGCAGTCCACCGACGTGGAATGGACTGCTATGTTACTGACGTGAGTTCGAGAACGAACAAATGAGCAGCCATAACGTTTGAGCTGGCTTTTTACTATTCGCACTTTGAATGAACCGAAATAATCCACCCCACAGTACCTGAATGGGTTGCCGTCCCTTCACGCTCTCATTGATGGGATTGGCACCGTAGTCTGCGTGCACCGTCCAGCATAAATCAAACAATCGTTTAATGGTCGCTAGACTTTTAAACATCCGAAACCGCCTTCAAATGGTGACAAGTACATGCGAGACACCCATTCGCTCTTCGAATTTGTCGTAGTGACGTTTTAAAAACCTGTGACAGTACCCTAACAAAGGATGACCATCAGCTCCACATCGTCTCCATTCTCTGGTCATATTTCACTGCTAAGATGCGGTACTGCATTTATCAAGGCTGGCCGCAACCTTCCAAGTCTACCTACCTTGCGAGTGTTTGTGGTGGACAATCTCAGGACACTTAGTTTCGCGCAGAACTGAAGCTCTTAAACGAACTTTAGTAGTTTGAGACAGGAAGCACTAAGTTGGGACGCACGAAGGTTTTCCACTCCGACTGACGTACTTATTCTAGCGCACACTATCATGGAAACAGAGCAAACATAACATGGAATCCATGCGACGGCCCTCAGTAACTTAATCTAACTAGAATATCGCGGCGCCAGCTGGTCTAGAATAAAAGTAAAGTCAGATTTCGTGGTAATTGCATGAACGCGCCTAAACTTGGGGTTTTCGTTCAACAAGAAGGACACACTTAACGTCTTCGGTCACTGTTCTTTTGGGTTCAACAGAAAGGTCGGACCCCACAGCCAGAGGGTAATCTCCTTGCTGACACCTTTGGCACTCCCCTAGATGCCGCGTTGGTCGAATTCAATTCTGAAGGTGCACGCCGCCATTGGGATACAGAGATAAGGTTGTGGATGAGTCTCACACTAGTGACAACGGAAGCTGCGGAACGTGACGAAGTGTTCTATAGGTATTGCGACACTAGCAGACTCTGTCCAGAGTACAGCATTGCCTATTGGAAGTTTTAACTCATGAATCGGGAAATACATCGGCTTGGATGGTAGAACGGGTGTCGCTAGTCTCAGCCTTGATATGCTAACTGTAGCCTTTGGGGTCACCCCAGATTTATTATTATTATTAGAAAGCCCTACCAAATGCCATTATCTGAGGCAACCCCTCTTCGATGACTTCTGACGCATCACAGACCATGCGCATTTCGACAAGGCTTGTTGACGAAATTCCATAAACGGCGCATCTGGGCAATGCCACGCTACCTATGGATTTGACATCGTTCAACCTACCTTCATAACGTACCCGATCATACTCTTTTATATCGTGTCCCAACCGATGTCTTGTTGACAAAAGTCTCAGAGCAACCTGCGAGCCGGCAATCAGATTGGCGCCACTGTTCAAAACGGATCGTGTAACGAGGTCACACACTTCAATAATCCTTTTTTCGTATAAGCGGTATGAGGGAGATTGATCTGAAATGAGAAGCAGTCGCCTGCCACATGTCACATCACGTCTAGAGCTCGCTGACATTCGCAACTGTGAAGTTCAGGATGGCAAGAGTCAACGATTTTTCTCTTTTGGGTAAATGTTCAATGGCTTCACTACGGTTTGAAATCCATTTGGTGATTCTCAAGCTGCACAGCCGTAGCATGGCTGGAAGTTCATCTACCACGGCTCTAGCCTCTGATATTAGGTTGAACGACATTGGGCAGTTATCCATGTAGAAGTTCTCCTTCACTTCAGTGGAACCTTACGCTGATTATCCATGGATGTTTTTATAGTGCGAACCAACCACAAAATAGCAACGATATGGCTCCGAATGGGCGGACATTGAGATCGTGAGTATCCGATCGTCCTTCAAACGATTCAGAACTCCACCAGAGAAAAATTGATGCACCTCGGTCACGACATGAAACTCTCACCTGCACATATTGGCGCAGCCTGCCACCGGGTATTTGCGAAAACGCGTAAACACTTCTAACAAACTCTTATTTCCGAACCATGCAGTAAGCTTTTGTTGAGATACACATCACGATGTTCAGCGGCACAATCAAAGAGTACTCGTATCTTACCAGGCTCAATCGGATTACCTAAGGGAGAGTGTGGCAAGTATTATATCCCTGCTATAATTGTAGCAGTCTTACTCATGTATCCCTTCCTGATATGCTCTAGTATCAAGGGTGAACAGCCAGCGCTTAGTTCTGTCTCTCGACTCAACCCTTTAGTCAGTGAAGCAAGGCGATTCTCAGCCATCTGCTCATTGCTGTGCAATGCTTAACTCTCTTTTCCCCACAGCAAGCCAATCCCATGGCGATTGTCCTTGAGTATTACACTGTCTTCAGTCATATTTGATGCTGCTCTGTCTTCCTTGGAAGGTTCTTTGTCCTCCGAAAAGCTTCGGTCAGTGAAATCTAACTCACACATCCTTCAGATCAAATCATCCAACGAGACCGGACTCGCGCCATCAAGGAGTACACGATGCTCAATCCGGGCTTTGGTGCTACAGGGACCTTGGAGATTCCAACCGAAAGTAGCCCCACTCGCATAAGGTTCATTGATAATGACCAGTCTCTTTCCCTGTATCCAGTGTACTTCAGAGATACTGTATCCCGTTGAAATCCCTGCGACGGTTTCAGTTAAGCTCTTGAAAGGGGTACATTTCAGATGAACCCATCGATCTACCTTCAATGGGTGGAGGACGTCAGCCTGCGTAAGCAGCAGCTGTTTCACCGTATGAACCAAACCGGCTGAAACAGAATGCTCCCGATCAAACGGTTGAAACTCAACTGGTATCGTATTGCCAGTGTCCCACATGTTCGATGTAAAGTAGGAGACAACATCTGAGACAGCCCTCCCTGTAAACCAGTTGTCCTCGCACTAGATTCATCAAGGAACGTAGTGGAAGACCAGTTATTCAAAAAGGCATACTTTGTCACCGACGCTTCCGGGCCAACCAACCTCATCGGGACGAATCTTATACACACTGATTAGATTTGACGTTGCACCGCGCAATGATGACCTTGTCCTCCCCTGCTTACCCAGGTCGGGCTTGTCCTCATAGACAAGCGTATGATGGCGTCGACCACAACCCGGTAGCGCACATCATATATTTGTCCTACAAGGCCTTGTTACATGGTTCGCTTTCGAACAAACAGAACGACGTCCGATGTTTTTCACCATCGCCTCGCGTTGCTCCAGTGAATGGCCGCTGAAACAACCACAATCAGATATATCGTGGTTGCCCATAAAAACCGGACACTTCAATTTCACCTCCTCATACGTTACACCCACCCCAACGTTGCATATGAAGTACCTCAATCTAGAGTGTCAAGAGGATGGGGGTTACTCGTTCTTCTTCCTGAGCGAGCAACCAACCGGCCATACTGACAGTGCCGTATACCACTCTTTTCTCTACAAAATTTAATAGGTCGGTAAGTGTAGGTTCCCTTCCGCACTCAGTTATGCTCTAAGCAACTTGTGCCCATCTTTTCTGTAGGTGGTGAGACATTCGCTCATTTGCTTCAATGAGGTTGGTTGGGCTGTTTGGCTATGTACTGCGACCTAGCAACCTAGGTGACAGCCCTTCAGATGACTTGCTGGTTCACGCAAGCCATCAACTCCGCCAACAACTAACGTATGGTCCATGAACGCTTCCTCAGGTGCCGCTTGCATGATATCATATCGGCGGTTAACCTGTTGATGTTAAATTCCCATAGTCCCTGTGACCCCTACCTCCTTTTGCAAGAGTGTGCGGTGGTTAATTGCCTATCTCGCTCAACCGAAACATCAGTGAAACAAATGTGAAAGATTCGATCCTTCGTCAACTAATTTATTTGCTACGATACCGTCAGAACTTCTTAGAAAGCTAAATTAATTCACCAGGGATCCATCGAAACTATCCACCTCAAGTGTCGGAAGATTGGCTTTAAGAATCAATCGTCTGAGTGCCCTCTCTAACGACCAAACAGGAGGCACACTGCTGATGTTGTACTAATTTCAGTCCCGGCTGTCAAGACGGGTTCGGATTTTATGCGTCTGTGGTGTTTCTTATGGAACCCGAATAGCCAACTTCTCAATTTCAGCTCTTCTGTCTTTACGGTGAGGTCTTCCTCTAACCGGCCATCGAAACTTCATTAGAAACATTCATCAGAGCAGGATGAAGCCTGGCGGGAAAAACAGCGGTGGATTCGGACAGGCTTTCCCTCTTTTCCGGTGGGATCATCAATGTCCCTATGGCTAACCCTGGGCCGGATCCTCTCTTAGCTCTGTAAGCCCCAGAAAAACAGCAATCATGCTTAGCAGCATTCGGTCTGGGTGGGACCTAATCATCAATAAAACTTTAAGAACTACTTAAAACATTGCGTATGTAAGAATCGTTTCTTAAGCTTTGAGGGACTATGGCTGATAGTAAGGGGAACGTCACCGTAGTTATGAGTACCCAATTGATTTTCGACCAAGAGGGAAAGTGGAACCTGACACATCGTAGCAGCCTCGAGTGGCAGAGAAGTTCTTGATCATTCGGTGGCGGAATGGTGGTCTAGAGAAGCAGAAAAAGCCTCGATGACGCTACAATTTTTGAGACCGGTTGCAATTTCCACAAATCCCGACCTCAGCATTCTCGCAGAATGCCGAAATTCCATGACGCGAGGACGCTGTTATCTACCCTTGTTGAAGCGCCAGGTGTCCGAAACAAATGTTGAGGAATTCGAGTATTTTCATTCGTTCGCTAACGATTCAAGACCACATCAAGTTACACGTAATCTGTTGAACTAATAAATTCCTTTGTGAATATCCAACGACAGAGTTAGTCTATCTTCCAAACGGACAGTGGGAAGGTGCTCAAAATGAGCGGACTTAATGCGGTACTAATTGAATCAATGCACAACAGAATAAAATCTGTGGTGAGATCACTTTCGAGTTGCCTTACCAGTACCACCGCGCAGTTTCAAATTACCTTGTGAATGTAAATTTGTTACAAACCACTAGCACCAAAGTTATTGTGGGTGTCGGTATTGCGGTATCACCCGTAAGTGTATATTGAACCCACGCCATCTCTACTACTGTGGGCGACATTCACTAGGACAACGATCATTTAGCTATTACCGTTGGGAACGCCACTCATCCAGTGTGACGCTCATTTGAATTCTGAATGTCGACTGGGATTTCGGTTAACATCCGTCCTCTCTGGCGGATGCCATGCGACTTTAGTCAAGGTTTCCTCATGCCCAACTTCCTTGCGCTCAGCAATGGTGGGCAATAAAACGGGGTTGAGCTCACTTTAGCAAGTGGTCCTTGGTTGGATCAGGGGGGAACGACTGTCCGTGCATCAATAAATGATGGAAATAATACGTTACCCAAGAAAAAATGTAGAAGGAAAATATCTAATTTCGGCATTTAGAACTTTACAAGACTCGGAGGAAATAAGGGTAAGGGAAACAGTAACTGCTGTGAGAATGAAAATGAATAATACGGTTCACGTAGGGAAGACAACAAAGCGTAAGACTGTCTTTCAACACTAATCGAGTTTCAACGACCTGAAAACAACGCAAGTGACCTTAACAAAATGAGCAGTGATTGTCCATCAGGTAAGTAGATAACTACCAGTCATTAAACCGAAAAAAGTGACTGGATCCAGGCAATTCGGGTACCTAGTTTCAAACCCACGTACAATCCGCTGAAATTTGTTTAACTCTATTAATATTTAATAACGTTGAGACCATGACTCCGCGGCTAACCAATTGGATGACTAATTGATTGTTACGCGAATGCGTGTGGTTTGGAGTCCACGTTCCAACGGTTGAATCGGTTTTCATCCGATGTCATGCGGGCAAACCTTTTCTGAGAAAAAATGGTGAAAAAGTTACTGCAGCTCCGGTCTGAGGGATCAGCATTAAAGCTGGTATACCAGCCTTAGCTATAGTTACATGGTATCCGTCTACCGGCAATATTGCCCGCGAAATTGAGTATATAATTTAAATGAACTAAAAGACGGTCCGACGAGTTTTTGATATATTTTTTGGAGAAAGGTTTCCTTGTGACTCCCAGCTTACTTGGACTTATAAATGTTGGTAGTTTCTGTGTCAGCTCTTTAGAGGAAAGGGAAGAAGTGTTGGGATCACTTGAGTTTCAGGTTTTCAAGTCAAGCACACAGAGGAGATTGTAAATGAGAACTCGCTCCGGCAATTTATTGAGGTAAAGTGGAAACAGCAGCGGACCAATTGGTCCGCGGACCAGCGGACCGCGGACAGCGCGCTGCTGTTTTCACTTAAGGACAATGCGCACAAGGATGCGCTATATGCGCCCTCGACACATCGCACTACCCATAGATTGACATCATGTAACTATAGTTAACACTGATAATTACCATCATCCCATGCAAGATAATGAAGCGACTGTTAAAACGCACCATCCTCAGGCTTTTCTCCTCGAACAATCTTTTCTCCCCAACTCAACATGGATTCCTTCTTATAGGTTATGCATAACCAGTATGTTAATCTTGATGGATAGCCTAACGACGAGGCCATATTTAGCGTCGTCCTTAGAGTTTTCACGGAACATCTGTAAGTCACTCAAAAAACGATTGAACGAACAATTTTTCGTAGGCCTGATTTCCTTAGGATCACTTGTCGGCTTTGCTCTCAGTTGACCTCATCAACGATTTCGTCTCGTTTTCAAACTTTAGCTAAATAAAAGCGCCCCTTCGTGCAGTGTGATGGCTAATTCTCCAACATTTTAGAAACAAAACTGCTGGACATAGAAACAAATAAACCGACTGGATCAAGGTTGATTGGGCACCAAGCCTCGAACCCGTGTACGAATCGCTGAAATTGCTAGGAGAACAGTAGTGCGTTAGGCTTCTGAAACTTTATTGGATGTGTTCAGCAAGCTAGCTTCCGCACATCGGTGCCCTTTATAAGGCAGTGAATGAAATTGAGTTACAACCCCCAAGTAGCAAAACGTTGCGGAGCCCACACGGGCCCCTCGCGGGCCACGGCGGGCCAAAGAAAAAATTGCGAGCGAAGATTTCAACGCGCAACTCAGAAATCAGACGACTTATTTATACCGCGCAACCTGTGCATTTTCTCTTATCGGCCACCCCTTCCACGCAGGATACATCGTCTTCTCGACAACCGTTCCCATTTATTCGCGAAGCATAAGCTTACAGGAAACTCAGAGGACATAAGCGCGTTTCACATTGTCCGAAACAGGTGTAGGCGGGAAATCCGCGAACACACCAAACTCG
>QNGE01001262.1:33715-56885 GCA_008508345.1 Paragonimus westermani | reverse complement strand
GACAAGAAAGCTGTTCAAACGCTTTACGGGATTTATATGAGACCGCTTCTCGAGTATGCCAATCAGGTCGTGTATAGCGGCCTGAAGAAAGACATTAGCTGTTGAGCGTGTCCAACGCGCGGCTACCAAGATGGTCGCGGGCCTGAGTAATGTTACTCACCTGTCTCGACTTGAAATTCTTGACATATACCCACTTGAATTTCGAAGCCTGCGCGGTGATTCAATACTCACACACTTCTACTTTAGAGTAGGTCCTGCAGAACAGTTCTTCACTGTAGCGAATGGTGACGGCCGACTAGGACATAATAGGAAGCTCTTCAAGCTTCGTCCTCGAACCGTTCTTAGGTAGCAGTTCTTTTCCTGAAGGGTTATTAACCATTCGAACAGCCTTCCTTCTGATGTCGTCAGCAGCGCTTCTAGAGATCGTTTTAAAGCTTTGCTTGATTCTCGTTTACCTGAAATTGCACTTTGCTCTTGGTATTCCTTGTAATGCGCAAGAGAGGTGCTACACCCTGTTTTCAATGATCGCCTTTCAGATCAACAGACGTCCGCTGACACTGAGCAAGGAAAACCGACTGGATCCGGGAACCTTGGGTCGTTGCCTCGAACCCGTGTATCAATCGCTGAAATAGCTGAAATCGCGGTCCACAAAATTCGATTTTTTTAAAAACGGATTCCCCTTCATCTTTCTTAAGCTCTCCGGGCTTATTGCCGCCGCCCATGAAGAATATTGCAAAATATCCGTAAACTTGGAAATTTTATTGGATGGTCTACACAAGTTCATCGGAAACATACAGTTAGTAATGCACGTGTTTAGGAAATTTCGCCATCGACTTTGGAGCGACTGCATCACACTTCGATGCACACTGGGGAAACCTGCAGAGAATGCTAGGGAAATGTGCAGTGAACGAAAGCAAACAATATCAACACCAGTTTCACGGGTATCTTTAAAATTCCATATCTCCGTAAATAATGGAGATAGAGCAAATATGAAGCATAACAATCTTACAGAATTCCTTCTGGGCATTGCAATCACACTACGGACATTTGTCTGTTTACACAGGGTAACCTCAACATAACCTCGTGAACTTGTGAAATATTCGAACACGAACCATAATAATGTTTTATGGGTGGTTTTGAAATTCAACTCTCCAGTTAATATTTAACAAAGAACAAGAATTAAATAACCATCAGAAAGTACTCTCCGTATGTAACACATGATAATAAACAGCAGCAGCTTATTTCCCATGTAATTCTGTAGAAGAGCAAAACCGTCCAACATGCACAACTCTTGCCTCAGCGAGCTCGAAGGATTAGCGATTAAAGATGTCTGACTTTACGGTTTGATTGAAACAAATGTCACTAATTCTGTTGAAAAGATGAATGCAGATTTCGAGGTGATGTTCATAAACATTTACCTTCAGGAGGATTATTTCATGGGATGCTTCTTTCGATGATTTTCCTCATGGCCCACCAAAACCCGCAGGAAACCGTTCAGTCGCTGTGGGCCATGTTCTACATGGGCCAATGCTATAGCATATTCGGTTAAGTGTCGGACACGGGCCCCTTGAAGGGTTAGAAAATCTTTCTTGTCTACACGGGAAACTTCTCCCATAAGTAAAGATTCTTCTTCACTCTTCCATGCCTAATATAGAATAGCGTTTTTTGGTTGTCTTTTCGTGAAGTTAATAAGAATATGGATCGCCCGATATATCAATAACGCTGCGGGAAGGCGTGATTCCGTTAGGATATAGTCTAAAAACAAGACGTGTTCCTTAATGACGGCAAGTTAAAGCGTGGTCGACAAGTGTTCTTAACGAAACAAGGCCTACGGGGAATTTTCCTTCTGACTGTCTGATGAATGACTTCCAAGTGTCCAGTCAAGACACTCGAAAGACACACGTAAAACGGTCGATGGACACTCAAAAGACGGTCGTGCTAACTGGGTGGCCATGTTTCTGGGTACTTCTTGAGGTCCACTCTGGTCAACACTACAATTGTTTGAGCTTTATGTGTAGCGAACCTTTCTTCAGGAGTTCCATCATGAAATATGCGCAAGCACTCGTCGCCACTGATGCGAATAACCCAGTCCCACGCTGACGGCTTGACATCAAGAATTTCAAGTCGTAACCCATCATTCACATGCTGCAAGCTATTGGCCATTATTGTGGCTATTACTGGGCATAATCATTGGCGAGTTAGTCATTTCTCAGGCTCATATACACGGGTTTCCTGGCATACTCAATCGGTGGTCTCATAGAGTCCTCACAAACCGTGTGGAATGTATGTCTGTCTCTACGGTGATTGTCCACATCATCACGCCAAAATTTCCAAACACTTTTTGGCGGCTATCTGACGGTGACAGGAGTAGGATAAGGTGAGCGACAGCCAGATGCCTATACCTTTCTTTAGATCTACTTTGGTACTGTATACTGTGCTGATCGCATCAAGCACTTCGAAGTTATTACGAGAGTTCCCACCGGGCATGTATGCGCAATTATTCTCCTTTACTAGGAAATTCTATCCATCCAAGCATACGTTGGTTGCACGAAATTGACCTGCGGTGCACTGGGATTAATACAATTCTAGATTTTTAGGCCATCAGCATAAAGAAGAGTGTCAGTGGAAATGTCATCCGGATGGCTGTTGTTGTTAATATAAGATATAAGAGGGCACCACAGTGACCCTTGTGGACCTCATGTAGGAATCAGAGAGAGAAATAAAATGCCCGGTTCAGTTTCATCAATAAAGGTTCTCTCACTATGAAGATAACAATCCAGTGGAACTACGTTAAGTTGCGTTCAGAACATATAATCGAAGGTAGTTGGGTCAGGATACTGCACGGGATGCTTAAGTCCACAGGCCTAAAATGATCGCCTCGCCAACAAAAACAAAATTTTTCACTAATAAAAATGGTCGTATTTACTACAATACCCTAGCAAGCAATTTTACCCTGGTTAAATTAAAATTCAGTCGCGAGACTAAAACACTGTGGTCCATTGTGATCCTTCTAATTTGTCTGATGTCCTGCAGTTCACCCGTGGACACGCATCGAACAGATGTATGACCCTAGCATACTTCGCCGTGCCTCAAGTACACTGGCAGTCTTCCTCAGATTTACCCGCAATTGACCTTCTAGATCTTACTCCTCGAGTGCCAAAGGAGGAGTTCTTTAGTAAACTGGCAGGATTTACATCTAACTAAACTCTGCAAACGTTGGCCCTCGTCTTCAGGAAATCTACCGACGTTGCATGCAGCTTGGTTTCACAAATGTGATTGGGCCCGAAGAAGTATCTCATCGTGTTGTTTTAATGCTGTGTTGAGTGCGGTGACCGACCGCATTTTCCTAAAACCTGGAGAACAGACCTCGGTGCTATGAGGACCGCTGCAGTTCGTCAGCCGTGCCTTATTATAGCAGCAACATCATGAAGACGTTGTCGACTTCTGCGCCTCAAATGAATGCCCTCATAAATTAACTACGTGGACTTGCAGTTGATCCAGACGCTGACAAGTGCCTGGAAGACATATGGCGGTGGTCTTGTGATTACCAGTTTGATTAACAGTTTGCGAAGCAGCTCGAGATGATTTTAACCAGGTACTAAACCTGCCTACTCTAATCTCTTAAAAATCTACTAAAAATGGAAACTCTTTCATGGAGTACGACGGGGCGGTCGTGTGTTCCATGGTTCTAAAAGGGAACAGCACACCTGTTGATTATCGACACGTCAGCCTGATTAGTATTGTGGTGAAACACCTCGGAATGCCGGTTAGAGAGGAGATCAGTCCATCTGACCAGCTTTGTGCACTTTAGACCAGCCAAGCACGGTCCCAAGCGTTAGCACTGTCGCATCACAAAGCTCATTACAAAGGACGGATAGAGAGGGATAGAGGATCAGGGCCATATCGCAAATGTAATTTTTGTTGATTTCAATAATACCTCTAACAAGTTAACTGATCAAGGGCTCTCCATGAAACTACACTCCTTTGGATTGAGTGAGATGACTTTTTGATGGCTATCTGCGTTTCTACAGGGCACAGAACAGTTTTTCCGTATAGCAGTGGGTATTTTCTCCCAAAATGTTGAAGTGACTGGGATGTCGTAATACCAGGTATGGGGGCCTATTATCATCTCGCTTTATATCAGGAAGCTTCTCATCAATATTTATAGAACACTTGAGATGTAGCACATCATGGATAATTCAGGAGTACTCGGGGCATTGCAGATGCTTAAAAACGTATTGGATGCAATATTCTCAACAAGCATCAGAAGGTAGCTTTGACTCCACTGTCATTAGAAGTACCACAGAATGTCTGGGCACAACACGTGAAGTCTGTGAGGAGGTACCGTCGAGGACAGATATCCTCTTCGCTGTATCTCGCAAGCACAAACGAAAGCCATTATGTTGATCAGATTATTAGTAACTCTTCCTTAAGCCATACCAGTTTTTTATAAGCTCTATAACATGAGACAGCACGTGCGGAACTTTAAGTTAGTCCATAGCTTCGGCTGGCCCGACTTTGATAGCACGGTAAGTTACCGTAAGATTTTAGTTGCCTTTTATTATAACCATATCAGTAGGTTAAACAAGGATGATTTATCCCATGTTCCACGCAATGTGGTAAGCTTTTTCCGTGCTCTTCTTGACAGAAGCATTCGCCGTCTTTTAGAAAGCCGCACATAACCATCTAGTAAGCAGAGAAAGCTCGGAAACTCTGAGGTCTTTTGCAAAATGCGCAATTATTACAACCCGGAAATCCGCCATAACCGCATTTAAGAGCAATCAAATGCTCCAAATAGCGCGTCAAAATAAACTCCGTGAGAATTTAACTTTAGCTCTGTCGTTGCGTCAATCAGCATCAGTCTTGGAAAGTACTAGAGGAAAAGAACCCAGACTCGAAGCATTATTAGTGAGTGAACTAAAAAACACTTCGGATTTTGACGAGGTTTCATTGAAAATATCAAGACTAAACAGCCTTCATCAATTACCACTAAATGAGCTGATTCACAACCTGGACAGTTCCGTAAAATACGCAGCTCATCTATGAATTCGCTGCAACAGTCTGTGAACTAGTCCTTCTTAGGCGTACAGACTCACTAGCACTGTCGACGATCAGTGTGATCATGAATGACAGAGAAGAGCACCCGGCTACTCCCTGGTAAAAATGCCTTCTCCATCTGATTGGTTTGCCCAGAGAGGTTAGTTTCGTTGTGGTTTTGCAGGCTTCGCGTTGGTTCAGAGGGAACGATGGGCACTGTCGTAAGTGAAATGGTCATGCTTGCCGAAAATCAATCGATCTGCAAGGCTTATTTCCTGCTGCCAAGTGCATTTGGTCAAGTTGTGCTTGGGTGATCTTTACACAATATCTTCACTTTTACGTATTGACGAATTTTCTGCTTGCACTATAGAGTGATCAACTAAAATGATCCTAACTTTAACGGTGAAAATTTCAGCAAATAGATCATGTTACTTTAGAATAAACATTAAGTTGTTAAGTGGAAATACTAGCTTAGATTTTAAGATGTCACATCTAACAGTGTGCTTGTGTCTAGACTACAAATTTTATTTTACCCGTACCTGTTGCACGAATGACCGTGAGAATCTAAGCAATTAAGTTGGAACGGAAATTATATGCAAACATGCACAACATAGCTGAAGAGCTCTCATCAAAGGTCCGAGGCCAAAAATAAACGTGACGTTTACATCAAACTTTGTGGTACCTTTGGTAGAACAATCGTAGTGTGATGACAAACATCAAATTTTGTTGATCTTACATAGTACGTGACCCACCGTGAACGCAAAAGCAAGAATACGTTCCAGTTGAAATGTGTTGTAGTGTAAAAACGAACCATATTTGTGATGAACGCTTACATATCGTTGGCACATCTTCGTTGCTCAGTGGCTTGCCGGCTCTCACTACACGGTGTGACATCTGCCTCGTATCCATACTGTCGTTGTAGTTGCAACCAAACGAAATGACTCGCTTACTTGGTCTTTTCGTGCATGCTAAATGACTGTGTAATGTTGCTCATCATATTCGATCGTCCCAGTAAATGCACATCGTTATTTGGTCACTATATCACACGATTAGTGTTTTGCACATCTGATCTTGCTGATTCACCTGGGGCTGTGTCCACTCGAGCTATTAATCAGCCTAATTTATCACTGCAGCAAAAACACATACACCGGAGCCACAGTGCCCTCGGCTAGGATTTAAAACTTCACAGGAATATGCGTAGATAGCATAAAGTCATGAATAGTAGAGGCAGTTCTCTTCAGCCTATCTGACAAACGACACAAACCATGAGGAATTAGTAGCACGGCCGATGCAGATACATACCACTTGGAACTAAGACAATCGCATAGACAGAAATTAACACCGGCCGCCGTGGTCGCCAGAATACAGCAATTCGAATGGCCTTATACTCGAGCTCGGACTTCGCTTACAAGTTCGGGTCGAGTTTTTAGAGGTGGAACGTTAGTGCACAAACTTTACACAGATAAACCCACCGGCAATAATCCGATTAATTAACTAGTGGGTGAAAGAAGTAACGAATTGAGGAATAAGACAGTAAGTCTGTTCTGTTAATCCTGATGTTACATACTGAACATGATAACCGGATCGGCCAATTTTTCAATTTGTCAGCCGCGTTTTGAGTGTGATCGCTGAACAAGTGAATAAGTTTTCTTCACAGTTTTTATAGGGTAAACCAAGTAACCGCGTCGGCTACCGCGCTATCGCAGAGCATAGTACAGCAGACGGACAAAATAAGCGTTTACGATGAAGAATTCAAACTACCTTATAATAAGCAGAACTCCTCTCAATAACTTCCACATTTGGTTGGCGAAATACCAAATATTCATCACCATGAGCTGTGTCTCTGGTCGCCCCTCACCCCAACAGTGACGTGGAATGTCCTAGAAGAAGGGATGCCAAGAAGGTTGAAGGTTAATAAAAGAAGACTAAGCGGACGGATTAGGAAAGGTATAGATGCAGGTAAGTCACTGACTGCAGCACATCGCCAACAGGTCGAATAGATCAGAATTGACCGATTTATCACTTGGGTTGTGTCCGTGTGCTTGACCACGGTAGCCTTGTTGTTTTAGTGAAGTGATTCTGAACGAACGAGTCAGGGTGGCAAAGTGGGATTGCAACCACCTCAGCAATAGATTAGATATGACACTTCACGACTTGGTGACTGGGCCCGTAAGAGGATGTGAAACGCCCATAGCTCACCTTTGCATCAGTCCTAAGAGACAAAAGATGGCCACTTCGTGCAACGCCGGTACTGATTGAGGTAACAACTGTGGAGAATCCATGGGCAAGGCATCTCAAGTGCATCAACAACACGAACCAGGTTGCTGGAGTATGGTGCACAGTTGCCATTATCGAAACGAATGAACGTATAAATAATATTTCCAACCGGCTCAACCATTCTTTTGAATAAACCGGTTAATCATTTTCGACACACCTGTTAACCATCTTGTAGCGACTATAATAAATAATATTTTGATAGTCGCATTCACCTGTACACTTTTGATGATTTTGGTTTTGTACCTACTTTTGTTTTAGTCAAGCTACCCATTTTGTAACATCCGGCCCGGGGATGAAAACACAACTCGCTCCGTGCCTCGCTAGCTTGACGTGTCTCTCTGTACTCTCTATTTTCCAGGGTCGGTAATAATACACGAAGTCAACGCGCTGAGATTTGGCTTTTCATTGTCGATCGATTGTCGATAGTGATAACTGACAGGGTTTTATTTTGTTGGATCAGTCTCAACATTTGGGTTAGGTCGGACTCACCAATTGTTGGAACTGATCCAACAAAATAAAACCCTGTCAGTTATCACTATCAACAATCGATCGACAATGAAAAGCCAAATCTCAACGCGTTGACTTCGTGTATTATTACCGACCCTGGAAAATACAGAGTACAGAGAGACACGTCAAGCTAGCGAGGCACGGAGCGAGTTGTGTTTTCATCCCCGGGCCGGATATTACAAAATGGGTAGCTTGACGAAAACAAAAGTAGGTACAAAACCAAAATCATCAAGTGTACAGATGAATGCGACTATCAAAATATTATTGATTACAGTCGCTACAATCCTAGTCCGATAGCACACAAATATATATATGTATCGTATCAAAAATATTGTAGCTACATACAACCACAATGGGATTACTGTTGAAAGAGACTAGTTCGTACTGCAGTCTGAAAGTTATTTGGCTAAGTGTGCCCATAAAAACTGTCTGAGTAATCACTGACATAAGGCGGCACTCCGGAAATCTTGACAACACCAACACTAAAAACAACGGAGGGGCGTTATCTTAACTCAATCTACCACAATGCATTTTCAGGTTAACAGATAAGAATTCGGAACATATTTGCACAGCATTCAACTAAATTGCATCAATGGACAACACGAAGACAGTGGGACTCGGGGTTCCACTAGACAACATCATTGCAAAAGACCAAATATGGTGAGCTACTGCTTAAAACAATTATGTGTATCTCTAGGAAAGACCATTGTCAAAATGAAGCAAATGCTACCAAGTTGTGGTATAAAAACTGGAGTTTTCTCACAAAAACCCAAGAAGAGTTGTTAAAAGATGAAAAAGAGAACCTGATAGACCCACATCGTGAAAAACCCGAGATTCCTGCACACCTAAAAGTCACAGAGGCTGTGCCAATCTCGGATTACATAAAAATCAAACCGTCGCCAGTACCCATACCGCAAACAACAAGTGGATTCATTGGTTGGCGATCTGGGAAAGAAGAATACCTTCTGGAAAAATACGCCCAAAAACGGTCACCACAAGGATGTTTACTGCGTCGCTTCCACTGGCCTGTGGAGGCCATCTGGTAAAGAAACAGAAAGGCATAAGACTAAAGAATATTCACCCACTAATTTTTTTAAACAGTTTTGGATGTGCATACAGAATTTTACAAAGGTAATCGACTTCTAAATGTGTCACCAAGAACGGTCAATTAAAACCTAACCATGAAAACTGAACAAACAAAGGTGACAACAAAGGAAACAGAACAATATGCAAGGAAGTCCACAGCATTCTCAACATTTTATCACCATAATATGCAGAGAAACACCAACGATTCACACTGATGCACAGTTGTCACATAACTATGAAAAAACAAACCCTGTGCAGAAAGAAAAAAGAAAGGGGGCGACCTAACCAAAAACAGTTACGTTTATGTTCAAACATTCTACATCAAGCTGCCTACACCCTGCAAACAGACAACCGAGTTGTAAGTGAAAGTGAAGCGTTCCCGGCAAGACACCATTTCGATGCCTACAGTATAACCGTGACGCACCAATAACCTTCCAGTCGTAGGTGATGGCAACTTCTCAGTACATCCACAAGTGGGATAAAATATACTTTGATGTTACTTTATAGATAGGATAACTTTTCAAATCTTATTAGTTCTGTATATATATATAGCGTGGATATGCAGATAATGAGAGGAACCCACATTTAAGTTGAAAAGACAAAAAGTATCGAGTGCGTCCCCGAACATTAATCGGCGACTGAATGTAACTGTGCACACAATTTCAAATGGATCACGTTATTTGATTAGTCAAAACTGAAATCACAACAATCGTTCAGTGGTCGAGGATTTGGTAAATTTGATAACAGATTTTACACCAACATACTTTTCAGTTAGCGTCGTTTAAAAAGATAGTGGGCTCGAATCTCACTAGTGTAAGGACTCACCAGTGATGCAAATCTTTGTCCGGAATTTGATCTCCGGCATCGTGTTGACCACTACACCGCTGTTCTCACATCAGCCACGACTGTCTCTTACCGAGGTTATCGGACAAGCTGTTCGTTACTCATATATATGTATGTATGCATCACGCACGTCAAGAAGTAGGATACATAACCCTCATCAGGTTGGTAGACTACCATAGGATGGTAGTCAAAGCACTCATCCACTAGGATTGACTACCGTTTCCTGAAGGCTTGAAAACCGGGCTATTACTCGCGAGTTCCATACCCAGTAGGAAACAGTGCTGATAAGACAGGACTGTGTTGACAGTTCGTTAGGACTAAATGCTTTAAAAAAAACTCCGTTCGCCTCAGTCTGTGGGCCGTGGCGGGTACTTGTTAGCTTGCAGGCCAACCACAAAATCGCCGACCGGTTTCAGAACATGTGAAAAGCTACCGATTGCCCACTATCCTTCGACATCGCGATTGAGTAATACCCTCACACTGGCTCATATCTCGCAGCTAAGCCGCTGGTCGTTTCTGATACACATTGTGACAGTTGTATAACATCAATTCGTATTCGAATCCAGCGCTTGTTACTGCATGTTCGGTATGCAAGGTACACTGGTCCAAACATTTCATAGGAAAGTAGTATCTCGCGTATTTTGTTATGTAATAGTATGAAGAGCCAAAATGTACCAACGGGGTACTTTGGAAATGATAAACCAGCGGTAAAACGTTTCCAAAACGACAAAAACGGTGCCTTTGTCCGGATATTGCCCCTCAGTTGCACTTTGGCGATGTTGCAATTAATTTGTACATTAAAGCATGACCGGTCCTGCGGTTTATATCTGCTATCGAATGAATTTTCCAAGGAATTTCAACTACAGAACATCGAGTGTATTTATCATGTGCCACCCATCGTCGAATCCGTATCGCGAACATCCGAAAGTTTCCCTCTATTTGAATCCGCGACGCGAAGCAGGACTTCTGAATACAAACTCGTTATGAACTGTTACTACCAATTTCCCACTGCCTGCGTTGCCCGGGAACTACTGTATCAAATGTTGGCTGGCAGGAACCATGCCAGGCTAGATGAAATTGGCCGCAGTAGTTAAAACGCAGATCTACAGATCACGTCCACATCACCGTTTCACGAGACTATGTAGTCGCTCTCACTTGCAGTTCGGTTGTCTGTTTGCAAGGTGCAGGCACCTTGATTTTGAATGTTTGAATGTGGACGTAGTCATTTTCAGTAGTTAGGTCCTTTCCCGTCCCCTTCTTTCTTCTCTCCCTTCCTATATAGGGTTTGCTTTTTCTTCATGGTTGTGTGGCAGTTAAGCATTAATGTGAACCACTGATTTATTGCTGTCTATGATGTAGTCGCTCGGAGACATGCCCGACTCACCTGATCTAGGATGTGCAAAATATGATCAAAAACTCGGTTTAACATTGTGCATGGGTCATTTATAGGATTGCGCAGCCGTCCACTTGATGCACGTGGCCTGCTCGAATAATTTCAGCACGCACGCACACGCCCAGCTTCTACTCGACGACTGACGTCCCAAACTCCATAGTCGATTATTGGGCTCTGGTGTCACCTAGCGCCATTAAAAGCTAACTGTGTCCATCGTCACGCGTCCCTTCTCCCAAACATTGATATTTTTACTCCGCAAGTGTTTTCAAACTGTGCACGCATAGGGGGATATTAACCTAGTGGAGGATTACGTATTAAAATCGTATGCTCGTGCTCTGTCAGCTATTTAGATAGCATCACTGGTATTGAGGCCGATAGTTATTTTTAGATATTTTTGAAGGGGGTATTCGATTCACTAAAGAGAGCTAGCTGTCCAATGAAAAAAGCGCAACCGAAAGAACTTCCAAGTTCTGACTGTGGTTAAAAACAGGCTATCTTTTAAACACCCAGCACAAGAGACGATTGCACGCACAATCCAACCAGATGGTTTGTAGCTTCGGTGCACAAAACATGGTTAAAATTTGGAGGCTTTGACGTCCCGTTTTTCTTCAGTAGGGCGTTCCGGGGAGAAATCCAGCGAAAAAATTAGGTCACCGAAGTTGCCAGACATGCCTAGTATGCGTAATCAGTTGCGTTGGTGTTGGGTCGGTGTGCTCTTTCAAACAATTTTGAACACCTCCAATTTTTTTGACATTTTCTTTCCGTGTTGTTGCTAATTTTCCCGTAACACATTACAAATAGAATAAACCACGGAGGACAGTTCACGAGTGTAAAACTAGGCAGTTTCTGTGTAATCAATACAGCCGTAAGAGAACAAATTAATGATAAAGATTACTGGAACCGTCCCATTCCGCTGCGAACAAGCATGGAGTATGATGTGAGGATCCGGTTCAATGACCGGACTTGCAGATGGAAGAGAAATTAATCCGGGCTATTTTTACCCCTTAACCTAGACGCAGTGGGGTTCGTAATTCAGTGCAGATGACGAATGGCGGAGGGGAACGTGGTCGATTTTCACAGGGCAGCATAACCAGTGAATAGTAGAAATCGGCAAATTCGCTCATGCTTATTACAACTTACGAAAGTATCACACAAGTTGGGTCAACTCAATATCATATTTACGAGAACGCACTCGAAAGAACGACCTACGTTAAACGTCTAAGAACTCCAATAAACAGCATACAGCACGAGTACAAGTCAACCGATAAGAAAGCAACAAACTGGGAATGGCCAAACAATGATGTTTAGCAAACAAATGCAATTATTACAAGGTAATGTTCCAACCTGTCTCGAAAATATAGCTGAAGATATCAAAACAACGGTGTAAAAACCATTCTCGATTACGTTCTTAGTATAAGGTTTTTCCAACAGATTTGGCTGAAAAGAATAATTTAAAGCAATATGTACGTCAACTGGAACATTTTATGGCCCGACCACGCACAAACGAATCGTGTCAGCTCCTAGTTAAATAACATTCAACTGGTTAACTGAACACGATTTATCCCTGACTATCAGTTACAAGCGCGAAGACCAGTAGTTAAAGCGGCGTTGTTTTCGCTCGAAATTTGGTCGCAAACTTGCGTTAAGACTAGTTGTCTTTGTTTGAGCCATACATGTCGGAATGTTGCACCTATATGTATAAATAATATATATATACATATGAACTAACCGTACGCCCATATATTAATATGCAACACTTTTCTTATTTGCGCTGACGGACCTCAACTGACATATTGAGTATGAAAGCGTACAAGCGGCTGTTTACTGAGATCTAATCGAGCAAACACTGCTCGAAACTCAACCTGATTCCGAATCCAGCCTGATCATGAGATTCAGCTTCAACATCACCACAGACCCTGGGAGAGAATCGCTCGGATCGTCAGTTATCAGAGGTGAGCTCAAGTGAGTCGTAGACCCACGCCTCCGATACACAGTACATACCGCGCTCCAGACTTGACAGACTGTTTATCAAAACACCTTGCTGATCAAATTGTCGGAGAGTGAGAACAGTGAAAGAACTTCTCAAGGCAAAACACTGTCACCCATGTTGCAGCAGCGTACACGCCTCTCATTACGCCCTACCCGTGCTATTCCAGTGATAATTTAACTAGCTCAGCTTCGCATGGAGTCATTGCTATTTGCAGTCATGTATAGAAATCTGTGGCGGACATAATATATCAGAATTTTTACGAAGTACTATGACGGCTTTATGGTCATATCAACACACCCAATGGGCAATGCGGCTCGGAAAGGTTGGTGCACACGAATACTGTAGAGGAGTGGGTGGATACCGAGAAAATCATGACGTCCTCGGCGGCGAGATCATCTAAAGACAGTTATTTTACTTACGAAGTCGTGGGCTCAAGCAGAACAGCGCGAACTATCAGAAAGCTACGTTTCAGCGGAAACGACCAGCAACTAGACCTGATTTTGCAATGATGGGCGGGACTTGTTGCAAACAGAAGTAACTTGTATAAGAAGTACGGGCAATCTCACCGCTTGAACCAATTCTCGTCGTAATCATCAGTGAAATGGACGAAAAATGTACCACAACAAATAAGGCAATGGGAAAAGCGGAGGCGAGGAATTGACAGACTTAAAAAGCAATCAGGCAAACCAGTAGTGGCAACCCGATTCTAACGAACTTTAGGAAACAAGTTCGTGAACACTTTCATTTAAGTACTATTGAACTGGATGACGGCCATTCCCAGAAATAAGTAAAATTCGAAAGGTAGAAAAAATGATATATCTGAATACACCACTGTCACTCTTAAAAGTGATTCCATGATTATGGTTTCTTGGAAACGGAAACAATTATGGGTTTGGGACGCGTCTTGAACAGAAGTTTTCTTCGAATTACTGCAACTACCGAATACTCCAAAACACCATTGACGGAGTTCTTCTCTGTCACGATGAGCGGTTTCTCTAAATTGGACACTTTTCCGAATAACACGTGATGGCCAATAATGAACACTGGTTCATCCTGAAACGAATTTTAAAATACGTACTGCAAAGTAACTTGCCTGTTGTGAAAAGTGAAGATCTCCGACATGTTTGCCAGCAAGCAGAGATCCCGACTTGGACACAATCTCTCCTTGTAACTCTAGCAGTAACCATTCGTCAGTTTCACCTCTAAATGCAGACATGAGGATACCATCTAAGGGAGACGTACTGAGGACTTCGGATTCGGATGATCATCGGAACAATAGGACTGAATCTAGACAGACAGGCCCAAAAATTCTGAAAAACGGTAAAAACGATCAAATAAACCAAACGAATCTAGTTAGCGTGCAGCAAAATGTGCTATCAACTGCCTCTTTCCCAAACACAGAACCTACATATCTAGCACCGCAGTTAAGTACAAGAGACGACAGTGCACGAATGTCGTCCTATTCCAGTTATCTATGAAAACGAATTGGCCACATCGTCAGTTATACACTAAATTACTCAGCCAAAAACCATCCACTTTCGAGGAACCACCTGAACCTAGACAGTGTCCTTTTACATATCAGCTCCGTTTCAGCAACAGCATTCTGAGTCCGCTATAATGAGTTTTGTTCCAATGGAACACTGCACATACGGCAGTCAGTGCTGTCACTTGAATACACATACATGCAACTTCAGCGTTACGTCGTGCCCTTGTGTACAATAGATCAACATGCGGTTGATCCCAACATCAGTCAACGGGAACGATAATAAATAGAGAAAGCAAAACGGTAAAAACTATCAACCAACAAACAAACGTAGGGTAGCAACCCAGCCCACGATGGTAACTGTCAGCAACCCCAAGTTACACTTATGGAGAATGTGCACAAGGACCGCGAAAATTAGTTGGGCGAATGAGTCACTGGGACGAAAAAGGAACTTTGTCAGGGAATATTCGGGTGACGTTTTTCTATCCCCAGTGGGAATGATCGGAAATGGGAAGCCGGTGAAATCAGAAACGAAAAAGATGACTCACAAGGATATAATTGAACAAGGGTCGACACGAATTTCCCGTTTATATCATCACATCAACGCTTCATCGCCGTACAGAGAAAAATCAAGTCTCACCTGAAGATTACAAACGGGAGATTAACAACCAAAAACACTTCGGAGTAAACTCAAACAATGAAAATCAAGATGCCTACATCTTGCAAACAAAATAATCCGTAGAAAAAGCAAGACACCATCAACAACGCAGCCTCTGTGACTTCCAGAAAACTCCTCCTGCACTTACTGCACAGACGACTCAGTCAGGCGGCCATTTCACCCGACGTCACCAGTTACTGATCATGCAAGTCGTGAGGGCCTCAGATCTGCAGAAAAATTGACGCACAGTACCCAACGTTTTAGAAGAAATAGTAAAACTGGACAAAAATGGCGGAAACGGGCAGCCTTGTCGTAAGCAACTCTTGGTGTTGTAACTGTTGGACGATTAACTGTAGACCTTGACCCGAGCCGACATGTAGGAATCGACCATCAAACTACCATTTTCAGCTTTCAGTCATACCAGTGAGTACAATGGCGTGGACTGTCGTTAGTCATAATAATAGCCCACGAAGTTGCAGAGTAACATATAAGTGCGTATATACAACGAAAAGGGAGAAAGAAAATGAACAAGCAACCGAGTTTCATTGGAAAGACGAACAAACGAGTTTGCGGAAATGCTCGCCAGTGGTTGCGACACAATACTACGCCACAGTGTTTCTAATCAGTAGTGCGGCGGTGACCGAATACAGAGCCTATATGCGTATTCCACATGAGGGGGACAGACCTTTGATCTACGGATCAAAATTGAACCAAAAATGCATTAACTCTCTCCGATGGTCGATCTTTAGGATCAGTGGTCAGGCTATGCCAGAGCGTATTACGCACATCCCACACTTAGTTTGCTATGAAGGATAATTCATCCGACACCCAAAGGCTCCAGGCACTTTTCGGAAGTAGTTTGTTTAACCTGCGAACATGGGCCGCACGCCACCACATTTAATGTATTGTCATAACGTTATCACCACTGTCGCTCGCAGCAGTAAAACGTATATTTTTCTTTAGTAAACCGTGAGTGGGGGGATGGGCTGCTACAATACCTAGCTCCTCCTCAAAATGGTGTAGCAGTGGCAACCGTCTACCTGCGTGGCCAGTCGCCTTGTAGGAGCGCTGATGTACACTTACACAGTGATGCCGCGCCCGCAAAGAAAATTCCTCAGAACAACCCAGCAGAACAAACCGGGTCCAACCTCACTGTCGTCTACAGTATCATCCTGAATCTTAGTTGTTACCCCCTAAGCCTTTCCTTGCACCCTCCTTTCTCGCAAAAGAAAACGAGAAAATAGCTTTTAAGTGCATGTATATGAAGTGTGCGAGCTCATTCAACGAAGTGCCGAAAACCAAACAGTTAGTTCAGGACACTCAATCCCATATCGCCCCTTTAATAAAGGCCTGGTTCACTGCTGACATAAGTGACAATGAACTGTCTTCGAATACTCAGTGTACCGAGGCGATTCCGCCAGAAAGTGTACGACAGATTCCGTGATCTTCATTACTAGAAATCCTCCGAAACGAGGAGTTTCAGTCATCTGATAGGTATGAAGCTTTGTAGCTTTAACTAACATTGTATGACCATCTACTCGTAGTGCGAGGTGTTTGTCGTCCTCATTTTTGGAACACTTCCCATGGTGATGTCCTTCTCGTAACTCTGGAAAACCTCCTAGGATTACAGAATTTTTCCTGTCTACTTATTGTGAGTGACTTCAATGCCCCCAAGGTGAACTGGTCAACACTGTTCCACCAGGACTGTGAAAGCGGACTCCGGGTATTCTGACTGATGGTGATACGACAGAAAGCATGAACACAGCATATCAACACCCCGATGCGTCATTATTCTGGGCAGGTTTCGTTCGTAGTCGACCTAATCCTCACTCGTGTAAGTCATCGAGTAGACAGTGGTTACCAAACCGCCACTTTGACACTAACCAGTCCTTGCTCGCCTTTGATCTTATTTGTCACCGGTTGCAAAAACCAGCAAAGAAGTCCACGGTTGGTAATTTCAAGTAGGTTGACTTTAACCAAGCGAGAAGCTATCTCAGTACACTCCTTCTTAAATGGTTTTGTAGAGTAGAACTGTCAAGTGTTTTAAGGCCGATTCAGAAAGTAGAGTATTTTTCTTCAAACCGGCACACACAACATGATTAACATGGTCAGGTAACGGTCATTTACACACCTTTACAGTGTTTGAAGCTCTTTTCTGTCTGTGGAGGAAAGTGCGCTTAATCATCCTAAGAGTGGTGAATCCCTTTTTTGTCACCATTTGATGATGCATGAAAGTTAAGATAGACAACAACAAGATGCCTAAATATTTCTTTAGATCGATTTTCGTGACATCCACTGTGTTGGGTTCACTAGGACTAAGGAAGACACTGTTGAAGTACCCACAAAACGACATGTCTGCACTTGCCGTTGTTCAGAGGGAAACTACAATTATCCGACTAATGCCTAATCGCACCAAGATCAGTCTGTAGTGCACTCGGGCCACTAGCAGTCCAGATTTTCAGATCATCAGTGTAGAGAAGAGCGCCATTAGAAACACCGCTTGGGTGGTCGTTGGTGTGAATACGAAACAACAGAGGACCTAGAAGTGACTCTCAATAAACCTCTGCATGAATCAAGGAGATGTAAAAGGTCTGATACGGTTTCAACCCTAACAGTTTTACCCTCAAGAAAGAAGGCAACTTGGCAAAGAATTTCCTTGGATATCATAAGCCTTCAGTCTATTTTCAAGTTGACNTCAGTAATCCTTCAGTCTGTGTCTGACGGGGCCACGGTCAAACCCTTGGCGAACTGGAAGACGATACCGTCCGAGGTGAGACCATTGTGCTTTGCCTCCGTCAGGTTATCCATGAATATAAGCATATTTGTCATATATGACCGGTTAGGGAGTTTGTTCCTCAACAGATACATGGTAACCTTCCTTCACCTGGTGTGCCCCCTCTCTGTGACATGTTTTTCTCTGTGTCCCATCCCGTCAACCCTGTGAGCCAATCAAGTGTCTCCTTAACCCACTGGTCGTCATTGGGTTGCACTCGCAATAAATGTGCAGCATATGTCGGATGGACGCTTTCTCCTAAACCGAAAGTATGGGTGTGAACACTGTCGATTCATCAGTTTTGTTCCAACAGCAGTTTGATAAGGTCGTGTCTCCACGACAGTTCCGAAATTTAGATTCCGTTAGAACGGAGGTTCAGCGTTTCGAAGTTCGATCCGGGTCTTCGTACTGCATCCGATCAATCGAACCTACATTCGGTGATCACAGTAGACGCGCGTACGCATACCTCCGTAGAGTACATGTTTTGCGCTGATTTAACGTCAACCGAAACATCGACGGAGGACTTCGGGTCACGAAATTCGTAATACTGCACAATCATCCATGCGGCGTGGTTGCTGCAAAATAAAAGACCTCGAAGCGTCGCCTCACCATGAAGAAAATCGAGGAAATTCGACCACGGCAGCTCAACGGCACCGTATCCCTCAACATCACTCAGTACATCTGCCAGCACTTCGACAAGACAACGATGAAGGATGTGTTCAACCTTCGAGCATGCCTGTTTGCGAAGAGGAACACCGTTGGCTACATAGATCGTCCGCACGCCCAACTTAACAAAATTGGTAGATGCTACTTTAACGTAGATGATGACAATGGTCTGACACATTTTATGTACATGAGTAATTAACAGATGGAGTTATGTCGGCGCTACTTCGAGGTCATCGGTAGAGATGCCACTTAGAATAATTGTAAGGAACGGTACAGTTTGCTTATTTTAGTTGTTGCAGAGGCTAGTGGAGTGGGCTTACCGGTGTGCTTTGGTTGGCTTGAGAATAAAACGACGGTGGCCATCGCTATGTTTCTCCACTAATTCGCGACCTTTGTGGGACCAGTGGAGACAAAGACCATGAGCATGGACAACAGTGCGGCAATTCAACCAAGTTCACTTGTTCATTCTGTTCGAATTCGTTCCCATTCACTTCACTTGTCGACCACGACTTTTTGCACATTTTTATGAATGAATTTCATGCGTTTTCTCGAAGCCATCTCTTTCTGTTTGTGTCACCGCATTCGTTTTCGCCATTGATTTTACTTCAATTCTGTCATCTGTCGCTCGCACGCCGTTGGTTTATCTGGCCTTAGCAGGGGACCCACACATTTCTGCCACGGTGTGATTTTCGTGGTTTCCTTCGTTTCTTAGGGTCGGGGATTGTACTACGTTGTTGACAGCACTCGCTCTGGTTCTTGCATACAGTTCTGTCTTGATGTGCGTTCCACAGAGTTCAGCATCCTGACGAGTCAATACGAAATGTTTGCATCTACCAGTTTTCGTGTTCTAACAGTTTTGTTCGAACACAAGAGGGTTTGGAAACAAATCGTATATTCCCAGTAATATTTGGGAGCGCGATAAGCAGTTAGCTCCAGCCTAGTCTAGGACCAACGGCGGCAACCAAGGGAAGAAAAAGGAGCGCGAGGTGGAATCCAGCCCACTCGGCGGCACTCAAAAACGCACCAGGCGAGAAGTGCGTAGAAACTTCGAGCTCATTAAGCAACATTTGAAAAGGTCCAGGTAGACCTTGAATAATAAAATAATAGAAGAATCGTTAGGAAAAGAGCATGTATTCGCTGTGAGGTTAGTTGTATGACGGAATGAAGTGATACTAAGTTCATATCAGGCCTCCTGTAGCAGACGTACACAGAGTCATGCGTACAGAACAGACAAGCAAGAAAACACGGTTGTAGCCGGGATCCTTAGAGAAGGTACACGAGCGCTGGTCACTATACAGTCAGCAGTGTCTGTGCGAACAGTCTGCCTTCTGATGACAGTCAGTGTCACGTAAACTCAATCATTGATTGTTTCTATTGTTGTTGATATCCCCATGTCCTATATATTCTAATGTTTTGCAATCGTGACTGAAGAGAGTAAGCGAAGTGGTAACATCTCGTGTTGTCTCCTATCGTTATTGGTGAGCTGATTCAAGGGAACTCAGTGTTTTGACTTCGTAAAAGGGTTTTGCCAGAAAAGCAGCTGCTTTGTTGAAAATCCTGAGATGAAGCTCGCTCGGACCCATCGAACCACATGAGTTAACCCTGAATCGGATGTGTTCAACATCCAGTACAGAAAGCCGGCGGCGAACAGAGGTCGCCGAGAGCTCTGCAGCGATAGAGTAAGGTACCAGTTACACGTTGCAACGATGAAGACCACCGAAGAGCACTCCCTGAGTAACTCGGCAAGAGTTAAGGAGTCAGAAGCCTTTCTGTCGGACAGTCGCCGAGAAAGTGTTAGAGGTCTATTCTTTCCTAGTCGACACAATGCTTGGGTGAGAAGTATTCTTCACACGAGTTCTTAGTGGGATATTTCCTTGTACAGATTTGCAGTGACTAGCGACCGTGTGGCTTCTCTAATGACCCCGGCTGAAACCGTGCCTTACTGCTTGTCTGTTCTGTGCGCATGATTCTGTGTAATTCTGTGTGCTGACCTGGAGAAAACCCGTCTGCTTGCTGTACGATGTGTGAAATTCCTCCCAAATTCCTAGTTCACATTGCACATAGGATCGTAAGGATCATTGCCTACCATCCGCTTGCTGCATGCGACCACGTTTGTTTGTTCACGTTTGTCGGCCTATAAGTCCCAGCGGTGCCATATACACTTCCGGCTTACTCGCACGCTCGAGGGACGGACCATCAACTCCCTTAGCTACCTCGACGTATCAGTGTCGTTTAGCACTGGTCGAGACTTACTGTAATTATCGTATAATATGTTTGGTCTCCCTCAGTTATTCGCATTTTTATTTCGTATCTGGTATTCGTTGTGTATACCTTGGGGATCGTCAAGTTGGTGCACGTACGCACTAAATTTAGTGCGCCCGAATATTTTGTAATTTCCTGCTGGTATATGTTGTTTTTCTTAAGTAAGTTGCCGCTACTTTTTTGACAAATATATTTGATTTTAACCTCTATTGCTGTTGACAATGCGCAGGAACAGGTTTTCAGTTCACCAGACGTTTTCGTCAGCAAACTTTTATTCCCGATTACACCGTTTAGGGAGAATAACCCTCGGAGCTGGTTTGCACAGTTGGAGGCCAACTAAGCGTTGCAAAAAGTTACCACGGAACTGACGAAGTTCCATCACGAGGCCGCTGCTCTCCCACTTCACGCCGCAGACCAGGTGGACGACATTTTGGGGTTACCAGACTCAATTAAGCCATACCGGAAGCTAACGGAGGTCATTATCAGGCGAAGTGGACCCTCTGATCATTAACTCATCGCGCATCTGCTGAGCATTATCGCGCTAGGAGACCAGAAACTCTCACAGCTTCCATGCAACATGTAACGCTTCACCGGGACAACTTATCTCCAGTCTTTCCTGAACTAAATGTGGATCCAGCGACTGCCTAGAGATATGCGAAATATCTTTAGCGCCAACCCCCAGATAGCTTTGTCGCACTGGACTGACACCACCGACCGCAACTGGCAGACATGCGGGAAAACTGTCTCCCAAGTATCCGCACCAGCGCCCAGTCACTGACAACCTGATCGAGCTCACACGCCAAATTCAGGCGCTCAGAGCTCACAACCACACTCGTTCTTTCGCAAATCTAGCAGAAGAGCCTCGCGGTCGAGTTCTAGGAAACAACCAGTGCCTACAATGCGTGTTAATCCTTACCACTGCTGATACCATCAGCAGATTAGTGATCGTACTCGATTCCGTTGCAGTCCATGTTCCTCTTCCATGAAAAACCATGGAAACTAGCTGGCCATCGTGTCGCAGCGACACACATTGCTGGCTCCCGAAGTCGCCTGTCCCTAATGGAGACTGCGAATCGGGAGTTCGATACTTCATCAATACTGGTGCAGAGATCAACGTCCTCCCATGGGACCCTCGTGAACGATTCACACAGGCACAGTCAAGTCTGTGTGCAGTGAACGGTACACCTATTACCGTCCATAGCCAGCGTCAACGTACATTGAACTTAAGCCTCCGCCGCACCTTCCGATGGCTTTTCAGTGTCGCAGACGTCCAAATGTCAATTATTGGCCGATTTTCTCGAGCGCTTCCACCTGCTAGTCGACGCACGACATTGTCGGCTAGTTGATCACGAAACGAACTTGGGTTATCGGGATTTTGGCTAACGCGATTCCGATCAGTCCCGTGCACTGCCCAGTTACCAGGATCAGTTACGACTATCTTGAGCACATTCCCATAAACTTCAGGCAGTCAATTTTGCTACCGCCAGTAAGTGGTGCAACGAAGCACCACATCGTCACAACAGGCCCGCCGATATTTCCTAATGTTCGTCGTCTAACACCGGATAGACTGAGGAGAGTGCCCGCCGAGTTCAAGCATACGTTTCAGCTTAGCATCATTCGCGCGTCGGATAGCTCCTGGGTCTCGCCTCTCCAAATAATGTCGAAAAAGTCAGAAGCCTTGAGTGGGGAAGGTGATGTTGGACATGTTCTGTTCTTCAGAGTTGTTCTGATGGCCCTCCTTCGAGGCTGTGGGCGCGACATCGTCACTTGCGCGTACATCAGCGACTCTACAGGATGCTTGACCACTCTTGCCGTTGCAACTTACGACCTCTGCGCCCCTGTCAAATTCCACTTTCTGGGAGGGTGTTTGGAAGTTTTCATCCGCGGAAACTTTGACTTCTCCGTCTGCTGGGTGCGGGGTTTGAAAGACAGCAGTGTTATGTGGCTACTGATAGAAAAACCTATTGGTGTGGGCGAAATTAACGCTTTTTGAGTCGCAGGAGGTGACCCTAGCAGGTTACTTTCGTTCGGAATTCTTGGTAGGATGAGTGTTCTGCAGGGCCTTTTGGTGGGGTTCGAGATAGTTGACCCAGAAAACGGTAGTTGTACGGTTTCCGTATCCCAAACACTATTGACTGTGCTTGCGGCGTCGACCGTTGAAGTTACTACAAGAACGGCGTCTCCGTTTCCTACTA
>QNGE01001262.1:8222-33528 GCA_008508345.1 Paragonimus westermani | reverse complement strand
CGGAAACTTTGACTTCTCCGTCTGCTGGGTGCGGGGTTTGAAAGACAGCAGTGTTATGTGGCTACTGATAGAAAAACCTATTGGTGTGGGCGAAATTAACGCTTTTTGAGTCGCAGGAGGTGACCCTAGCAGGTTACTTTCGTTCGGAATTCTTGGTAGGATGAGTGTTCTGCAGGGCCTTTTGGTGGGGTTCGAGATAGTTGACCCAGAAAACGGTAGTTGTACGGTTTCCGTATCCCAAACACTATTGACTGTGCTTGCGGCGTCGACCGTTGAAGTTACTACAAGAACGGCGTCTCCGTTTCCTACTAGAGGCACAGGAATGTGAGTGGATAATTCGGGAGCACACACTATGACCTTAGTCTCCGGATGTACCTCCCGGTTTGCCACTTTTCCTGACTGAGTCCTAGTCCACTGCCCGCGCCTCACCCTCTCCTGTCGAGAGCGATCGAAAAAATGTCGTGTAGGTTGGTGTTGACGGACATCGAAGTCAATGTTTCTCCCACCACTGTCTGAGCGTGGCTGGTAAATCTACCAGAAGACCAAGTGACGTTTTGATTGCCTTGGCGCGCAGCCAGCTCGCGAGCACGAGGTTTATGACGTCCTTAGAGAATGAGATTGACTGACCTAGCACCGTTGGAAATGTTGGGACGCGCCCCCACACAAAAAACATTCTTTCTCTGAGAGCTTCCTCCATGTGTGTATCTGAGAGGGCAACCGTCTTCTTGGTGGTTGCAACACCTGGGAGAGCAAGCGCTGTATACCCATTTAAAGACTACGGTTCCATCTTCACTTCACAGAGAGTCCGCTGGTATTCGTACACCCTGATCCCTTTGGATGAAATGGAGGGAGATGCAGTGCTAAGAAGAGCTCCGCGTTTGCAGTCGCGGGTTTTAGTAATTCAGAGGAAACAGACACGGCAAGGCGGAAGACACTATATAGCCTAGATAGTTCAGCGAGGATGGGGGCCCAATCTACCTGGAGCCGGCCAATTTATTCGTTTCGATGTCCAGCGGTTTTCTGTTGACCTGAAAGGCAGTAATTGAAAACGGGGTGTAGCACCGCTCTTGGGGGTTACAGAAAGTACAAAGAACAGATTAAAATGATAATCTAGCATAACAGGATAAATTACCAATCTAACGGTTTATTTAGTAGGTGAGAATCCAATAACAATTTGAGATGGTCCTTGGAAGAGCAGCTAGCAATCTGTAGTGGAAGGTCGTTCCAATAGTTGATAACTCTATAAGAAGAAGTTCCGAAGTCGAAGTTTATAGAGCTCCTTGTCGTGACCTCTTCTACTGTTATCACTTAGTAAGGTGAAGAATTGTTGCACGAGTCCTGTGCTAAAGAGAAAGTATGTAAAAATTAAATCGCCGCGGAGTCTTCGATACTCAAGTGAATAAAGACCGAGAATTTCGAGGCGAGACTAGTAGCAGAGATGCCGTAAGCCAGTGACCATTCTGGTGGCTACTCGCTGGACACGTTCAATGGCGAGTATGTCCTTCTTCAAACCGGTGTAGACGACTTGATTGGCATACTCGAGCAATGGTCTTATGTAGACTCTGTAAAGCGTGTGAAAGGCGCGCTTGTCAATCCGGGGGAAGGTTCGTTTGATCATCCCGAGAGTCATGAGACCCCTTTTGGCGGCCAGCTGGTGATGATAAGAGAAGGACAACCCAGACGATAGCCAGATCCCTAGGTCTTTTTTGAGGTCTACTTTCGTGATACCTACTACACTTTGTGCACCATGTATCACGAATAGGTTCCCAGAGTCTCCTCCGAGTGACATGTGCGCACACTTACTGTCGTTTAGAGGGAGACTCCAATCCTCTGACCAGCACTCAATACGATCAAGGTCAATCTGCAATGCACTGGGGTCACAGGCGTTCCAGATTTTTAAGTCGTCGGCATAAAGGAGAGCGTTGCTAGAGATCAAATCGGGGAGATCATTGATGTAAATAAGAAACAACAATGGACCAAGTACCGATCCTTGAGGGACCCCCACAGAGACTGGGGATGGGGACGAAAGGCCTGAACCGGTTTTTACTCTGAAAGTCCTGTTACCAAGAAAGGAGGTTATCCAGCGGAGAACTTCTCCTTGGATCCCATAGGCTTCTAGTTTATGCAGCAGAGGACCGTGTGGGACACGGTCGAAGGCTTTGGCAAAGTCGAAGAAGATAGCGTCCGAGATATGACCATTGTCTTTGGCCTCTGTTAGGCTATCCATGAAGATTAACATATTAGTTATGCATGACCGCTCAGGAAGAAAGCCATGCTGGGTCGAAGAGAAGAGGTTATTTGAGAAGAAATGCTTAAAGATAGTGCGTTTTAACAGTCGCTCCATTATCTTGCATGGGATGCTGGTAAGGCTGATCGACCTGTAACTAGCAGGAGAGTGACGATCGCCTGTTTTGAATATAGATGAGACAGTGGCCTCTTTCCATGCCTCCGGAAGAGTGCCTGTCCGAAGTATCTGTTCAAACAGATCAAAGAGAGGCACCATCAAACCGAGGGCCGCTTCTTTGAGGATCCGGGGATGGATATTCTCTGGTACCATGGCACTATAAGGATTGACCTTAAGCAAGAAGTCCTAAACGTCGGAAACAGAAAAGTCAGCTGTCAGGAGAGGGTGTTGGAAGTGTCTCCAAGGGAGTGCTACTTGATAACTAACGGAAGCAATCATGTAAGACTGTTGATGAGCAGGGCACACATACGGCAAAAATATGAGCAGCCAACAAGAGCAAGAAAAATGTGAGCCGATTTTCTAGTCACCCACGAAAACCAAATTCAAATTTAAGTCGTGCGCGCTTTCTGGATTACACCGCGCGTCACACTATTGGTCCGTTCTCGAAGGTCGTTAGACGTGAATCTTCTTGGGCGCTGTTTGAGGCACTCGGAATTGTTTACGAAATTTCTTTCTTCGGCTTGCTTTTGAGTGCCGTCGGCTCTGTGAATTAGTGCATCGAGACAATTATCCGTGGGAAATGAAATCTGCCGTTTGACGGATATAAAATTAAACATCATTGTACACCGGGTGATAATTCTGTGACACTGCCCAGAAATTTGAAAATCATTAATTTCCACGACAGGAGGCATCAACAGACCTCAAATGTTCTGTTTTAGTCGGCCACAAATCGGTTCATGCTTCAGTTGGCGCCGGGATGGAAACAACGAATTGTACTAACATGTAGTTCGCCGCCACACATTCTCCCTTCAGCTTCCTTTCGGGTACTCGAACATATGGGTTGTTCGCGTCCGTGCAACGGGCTGAGGAGGGTGACCAACCAGTGTGCGTGAGGCCACGTCTGATTGGTGAGAATGCCCGAACCGTGGGACCCCATATATATAGTGATGTGGACAAGGACAAGTTGAGAAAAAATTCCTCCCGTTATCCGTGTTGTTACTACACATTTCCAGCTGACGCGTGACTTTCCTTTTTTGCGAGGCGGACCTTGTGCGTTTCTATCTGCAAACGTTGTACATAGTGTGTGCTGTTTCTGTGATTGACATTCTGGTATATTACACAATGGGAGGTGTTGTGACGGCATGAATGTGCTATCCCGTGAAGACGTTTTTTACGTGGTAATAATATTTTACTGTAGCTTTTTGATGGATGATGCGTGATATTTAAACCTGACCGGACATGCCTTGCTACCTATTCTGTCGGCCTAATGCAGGGGGATTGGATTTCACATCATATTTCGTTTTAGGTTATGGATTATTTACAGGGCTTCACATGTCTTCGAGGGCCAGGAATTTGTTTGCTTCGGCGAGTCTAGGAGTTACTCAGATAGATACATGAAGGATTACAGTGTTCTGTACGTGCTTGGCTCAAACAAGAAAACAGGCAGTGGACACTTGAAGTATGATCATTTGGGCGTCATTGTTACTGAGTTAGCTTAGTAGATGTCATCTGTAATCTTCATGTCCTATTGGGTAACCTGAATATAACCTCATGAACTTGTATAATATTCTAACATAAACCACAATAATACAAATTTTTTGAAACCCGATTTCTCCGTAAATATTTAAAATAGAACAAGAATAAGACAACTATCCGAAGGCAATCTCCGTAAATGATATACGAGAATGCGCAGCAGCGGCTAATTCGTCAAGTACTTTTGCAGAGGAGCGAAACCGTCCGACTTCCACAACACTTGCTTCAGCGATCTTGAAAAATGGGCGATTAAAGATGTCTGACCTTGCGATGTCATTTGAAACACATCACTAACTTTTCTGGAAAGTTGAATGCAGATTTCGAAGTGAAGTTCATAGACGTTTACTTTTAGGAGAATTATTTCCTGAGATTCTTGCTTCTAAGCGTTTTCTCAAGGCCTGCCGAAACTCGCGGGATGCCGGCAGTATACACAGTAAGCAGATCACAGCTACTTGCGCCCGCATTATGTTTGAAAATCATCAGCTGCTGCATTATCTACTTATCCACAGCACACCCAAAGTCCAGTGGTTTCCAGTTACACGTGGGGATGGTCATAAACCCTCGAACTTATCAAATATCGGCACCTATTTTATGGAATATCGAAAGGAAATGATCACGAAAATTGATCAACAACTTAAACGGTGGATGTTTGTCAATTATTCCTTGTTAACCCCTCTCTCCCAAATCAGGAAACTTCAGTTATCTCGTCACCTTATTGTAACAGACAAGCCGGACGTTCTGGCTTCGTGTGCTCGTTACTGTCGTAAACCCACTTTATGCATCATGGAAACACCGGGGGACAGTGTTCCTCAGAAGTATGGGTTCCACCGATAGTCTTGTAAAAGGGAATTACAGGAATGAGCGTGAGCCGAAGGCCCAATAATACGTGCACATGACTTACACAAACGGAATCAAAAGTGGCAAGCTGCCTAACACTACTTCAGCGTCTTTGATAAAATCATTTATGCATTGAAACAAAAATGTGCCGCAGCACACTATGCATATTTTATGCTTTTCCGAATATTCCGTCCACCAACATTCAGATGATACTGCAAACTCATATACTAACGGTATACCAACGACAGCATTCACTTTCTGGTGACAATTATCAGCTGAGCGCACAGCGGTTGCTCTCCCTGATGTGGCAACCACCAACATGGCAGTAGCCCTATCCACTGCACACGTGAAGGCAGCGACAATAGAATGGAGGAAAAAGCTCTCAGGGAAGTGGTTGTTGTTTTATGCGGCCGCCTCCCTACAACTTCCCCAACGGAGCTAGCTAAATCAGTCTTAGGGATTTCATTCTCCCGGGACGTCACAAACCTGTTACTCGCGGGCAGCCTGCTGGCCTAGGCAACCAAAAATCCACTTGTCTCCTTGGTAATCTTGCCAGCCATGCTGTGTCCCGAAGCCGTGGTGGGGAAAACGGTGGCTTAGAAGTCAGCCACCGTCCATCTGAAGTGCCTGTATTTCGACTGCTCTCGGCAGAAGAGGGCGAGAAACGAGCAGCGGACCAAGAATAAGTCATGAATGATAGCAGACCAGAAGCTAAAACTGGAAACAACATTTGTAGTTTCTGCTCCCGACGTATACCCTCGAACATCAGTACCTTTAGTAGGAAACGGAGACGCCGTTCTTGTAGTAACTTCAACGGTCGACGCCGCAAGCACAGTCAATAGTGTTTGGGATACGGAAACCGTACAACTACCGTTTTCTGGGTCAACTATCTCGAACCCCACCAAAAGGCCCTGCAGAACACTCATCCTACCAAGAATTCCGAACGAAAGTAACCTGCTAGGGTCACCTCCTGCGACTCAAAAAGCGTTAATTTCGCCCACACCAATAGGTTTTTCTATCAGTAGCCACATAACACTGCTGTCTTTCAAACCCCGCACCCAGCAGACGGAGAAGTCAAAGTTTCCGTGGATGAAAACTTCCATAATTATTTTGTTTGACGAGCAATTCACGCTGAAGATCAGTGTCACTAACGCCAGCATTCAATCGATCACGTAGGTATTCCTCTACCTTGTCATTATAGTTCCAACGAGCAGCTTGTTTTTGCCATCGTAGAATGAACTCATGGAATCTCGTGCTCGTTGATCGCACTAAAATATTAAACTTCGTTTGTTTTGTGGCCTGCAAATCGACTGGAATCACGTGATTCAACAACAGTTTCTTTAGTCCGCCGAACAGCAACGAGGCTTGGGCATTCTGATAAAAACAGGTTCTACATTACCGTATACAACTCACGACCACCAGCTGTAACGAAGAAAGCTGAATGGTTTTCCTACTTCACATTTCGACAAATGTTGCACCACATTCCAAATAGTTTGACCCATTTCCTGATTTCACTTGCATCAGCATGAAGACTTAATTGGTCATTTGCAGGCAGTTCCTCTCCGCGACGCCAATTTGTGATGCTTGAAATTAGTGACTTCGAATAGCCCTAGGGATCTTACTTGAAGTGAAATCTCCTACGGAAGTAATAAGAAGACCTGGTACTTTTAGCAGGAGGCAGTTGTTATTTATGAACTGAGACGCCGAATTTATGGATGCACAACAGGAATAAAGAAATCACAGTCTGTCATTGGCTGATTATATTAGGACATGCAAAATCACAAACTTTATGTTAATTGGTGGAATACGGAATAGATGAATTGGCAAATAACGGAGGTACAACACTGAGACCGTTCGTCCAATCCTGATGTTGTATATTTAACGCGATATTTGGATTGACAGCTCGTCAGATTTACTGTTGTGTCGGGATTTGGATAATCGGTGAATTGAGATTTCCACCACAATATGTTTGTTACCAGTCTTCGCAAAAATTGGTCAGAATGTCCATTTTGCTGGTCGCTTCTGCGTCCTGTGTACATCTTTAACACTACATTCCAGCGAACAATACGGTCCAACGTTCACTTTTTGCAACCAACCAGTTCGACAAGCCAGTGTTTTTATCTTTTTTATTTTTAAATGACCGAAGTGAAAATCATTTGATACAACAGGTGGTAGTGTGTGAGAATATTGGTCCTGTCACAATGGCACAATAACCTATCAGCAATAACAAAAGTTCATCTTAAAGTTCGCGGAGCTACAGAAATTTTTACCGGGCTCTGCAGTTACAAACATTCCATAATGAAGCAGGAAACTGGAAGTGGTTTGATCCATAAACACCTTAGATCGTCAACTTCTCTAGAGCCAGCACCTGAGATAAGTAGCCGGCACTGGGGATACGTTTGCACTACAACTGTATGGGTACGCATCTAGTGCAATACTGCGTCGATTCAGAAGTCTTGGCAAGAGATAAGTTATGGTCATAGGTTATTAGTGATTATGTTGGAGTGGACACATAAAAATGATTGTGAAAACTGGTGGTTGCCCTGCAAACTGTCAGCTTTTCCTTTACTGCGTTCGTATACATCCACGTTCTGCTAAGCTGGGAAGTCTAAAAGCGCGAGCAACGCGGTAACGTTTTTTGCAGTACAGTTCCACTATCCGACCGGTGCGACCGTCCTATGAGTGTCTTATGAGTGTCTCGAGTGAACATTGTCCAGTCGCTTATAGGACGGTCATAGAAAACCTCCGCGCAGCACGCCTTATACGGCACTTTCCGATTCCACACGTAGTTCAACGATTGTGCTCAACACGAGTTACCATATACGTCGCCACCAATATTGTAATCCCCAAATTAGAGCGAAAAAACTGAAAAAGCGTCTCACGCGAAAACTTACCTCAAATAGAAGTGAGCAGGCGTAATCGTATGGTTAAGGATATTGCATTTCATCCTTCTGTGGATCTATGTGCTAGCGTGATTTGTTCTTTCGAAGCAGCGCATAACTTTCTTCAAATTTCTGGGTCCATATCTGTAGTTCCTCCCTTAATGCCCTATATGATGAACCGGGGATTTTCTTGAGCAGCATAAAATCTTATGCATTTTAACTGGTTTTTGATAACCTTACCCACAATGAGCTGTGACAGTGTTGTGGGCTCAAACAAGTATCTGTTATTAACGCCTCCTTCAGTTGATGTTCTTCACCAATCCCTCTGTTAACAGAGTATCCATTATGTTTCGTACAAGATTTCCACTAGTCCCACCGTCAAGTTTGTCGCCACAATCAGTCTGAATATGCTCTAGTCATGAGTTCAAAACATTCTACCATTTTCAAGAACGAGTCGCAATCGTCCGGCTGTTTGTTCAGGATGTGAACATCCCTAAATGAAGCCATCGGAGACCTAGTAGAGAAATCGTCCAAGAATTGGGGGGAGGAACTTTCAGTGAATGTAAGTCGTGGCGCGTTCAGTCTGAGGCGCGCAGATCTTAACTGCCCACGCCTGCACAAGTTTGGAGGAACAACATTCTCGAAGCCAAATTTTTCGAGTCGATTATCATCTGAAAAGAACTGGAAGAGGTGACGATGAATGGCCGACATTCACAGAAGACTCCCTCTTTCTGGTTACGTTTCTTTCATCCGTGATGAGGTTCCGCCTGAAACTGGTATACTGGATTAGCTGCGAAGATACGGCGTACGGCTTACAAAACGCGTTTTCGTGTCTTTTCGCGTGGATATTCTTGCTCCAGAGGGAGGGTAACTCAGAGAGTTCCTCCGCGATAATTTCGAATCGCACTGCAAATTTTCCGTCGAATTTTCCGTGGGTGAAAACCTCCAAACACCCCCGAAGCAACGGAATTTGACAGGGGCGCAGAGCTCGCAAGCTGAGGCGTCAAGAATGCTGAGCAAACGCCCGGTAGGGTCGCTGACCTACACACAAGTGGTTATGTCGCGCCCACAGCCTCAAAGGAGGGTCGTATGAACAACTCGGAAGAACAGACCGAGTCCAGCCCCACCACCCTCCTCATTTCTAGGCCTTCTTTCCCAGGCTCTTCCTCGCACCATCCTTTCTATTTTCTCGCGAAATCCAACGAGGAAGTAGCTTTCAGATGCATGTATACCAACTGTCTGAGTCTGTTTAATAAATTACCGGAAATCAGACAGTTAATTCATGACACCCAACCCCACATGTTCGCCTTCACGGAGACCTGGCTTACAGGTGATATCAGTGACAGTGAACTGAGTGTTCCGGGGTATTCTGTTTACCGGGCTGACTCTGCCCGAGGGAGAATGGGGGGTTCTGCGATTTTTCTTCAGCAGTGTCTCCCGACACCCACGGTTATTGGTGGCTTCCAGTCCTCTGATAAATGTGACGCTCTTTGGCTTCGACTACCACTGCGCGGCCAAGACTCACTCCTAGTGGGGGTTATTTATCGTTCTCCTTCATCAGACGTTCCCGACGACAACACCCTTCTGGTAAGCCTGGAAAACTTCCTAGGCCTACAACGCTTTACACATCTGCTTATTATGGGTGATTTTAACGCACCCAAGATAAACTGGGCATCAGTTTCTCACCAGGACTGTGAAAGCGGATTCTCGACTTCCTTATCAACGCTGATACGTCGGAAGGCGTGGACACAGCACGTCACCGCCCCGACGCGCCACCGTTTTGGTCAGATTCCCTCTTTGCTCGACTTAGTTATCACTAATGAGAGCCACCTGGTAGACAGAGTGATCATCAAGCCACCACTTGGACACAGTGACCACTCTCTGTTAGCCTTTGACCTTATCTGTTACTGGTTACAACAACCAGCAAAAAGATTCACCGTTCGAAACTTTAATCAAGCAGATTTTAACGGCCTGAGAACCTACCTAGGTTCACTTCTTCTTGACTTGGACTCCGTGGACCAGAACTACCACACGTTTCACAGCGCAATTCAAAAAGCAGACGACTTATTTATACCGCGCAAACTGTGCATTTTCTCTTATCGGCCACCCCTTCCACGCAGGATACGTCGTCTTCTCGATAACCGTTCCCAATTATTCGCGAAGCATAAGCTTACAGGAAACTCAGAGGACCTAAGCGCGTTCCACATTGTCCGAAACAGGTGTAGGCGGGAAATCCGCGAACACACCAAACTCGTACAAGAGAAGATCCTCATAAGAGCCCGCGGGAACAAAAACTTCTTATTCAAGCATATGCGGCGACTAAGAAAGAACAAACCTTCAGCTCTTTCTTTACGACTACCCAACGGGGAGACTTCATCTGACTCCCTAGTTGTGGCCGAGTTATTCAGGGAGTACTTCTCGGCAATCTATAACGTCGTATCCCCGAGCTGGCATCCTGTACTACCGTTGCAGAAGTTCAGGCAACCACTCGTGACCGCTGAGTTTTCTGTGCTAGATGTCGAAGACCTTTTACTCAAGGTTAATCCTTACGGTGCAATGGGTCCCGACATGATCCATCCCAGAATACTCAAGGAAGCAGCTGTTAGTTTGGCTGAACCCCTTTATAAGCTGTTCAAGCAAACACTCCAGACTAGCATCCTCCCTAGCGCATGGAAAGAGGCGATGGTCACACCCATATTTAAAGTGGGTGACCGGCACTCTCCGGCTAGTTATCGGCCGATCAGCCTCACTGACATCCTGTGCAAAATAATGGAGCGCCTACTAAAGCGCGCCACACTCAATCACTTCTTATCAAATAATCTTTTTTCTTCCACACAACATGACTTCCCGCCTATTCGGTCATGCATAACAAACATACTTATTTTCATAGATAGTCTGACGGAGGCCAAAGACAATGGCCTCATCTCAGATGCTATCTGCTTTGATTTCGCCGAGGCTTTTGACCGTGTCCCACATGGCCCCCTGAAGCACAAACTGGAAGCCTACGGTACTCAAGGAGAGGTTCTTCGCTGGATTGCCTCTTTTCTTGATAACAGAACGTTTGGAGTCAAGACCGGATCAGACCTTTCGTCTCCGTCAAACATTTCTGCGGGAGTTCCCCAAGGGTCAGTGCTAGGTCCTTTGTTATTCCTCATTTACATCAACGACCTCCCAAACAATATTTCCAGCAACGTCCTCTTATACGCAGACGACCTAAAAATCTGGAATGCCACTGATCCCAGTGCACTACAAATTGATCTTGACGCGATCAAGCGCTGGTCGGACGATTGGAGTCTCCCACTTAATGACAATAAATGTGCTCATATGTCACTCGATGGAGATTCTGGCAATGCCTTCATGATCCATAGTGCATCTAGCACAGTAGATATCATGAGAATCGATCTGAAGAAAGATCTGGGCATCTGGTTGTCATCTAACTTGTCCTTCACGTATCGCCATAAGATGGTGGCAAAAAAGGGATTTGCCGCTCTTATGATGATTAGGCGCACTTTCCCCCGCATGGACAAGAAAGCTGTTCAAACGCTTTACGGGATTTATATGAGACCGCTTCTCGAGTATGCCAATCAGGTCGTGTATAGCGGCCTGAAGAAAGACATTAGCTGTTGAGCGTGTCCAACGCGCGGCTACCAAGATGGTCGCGGGTCTGAGTAATGTTACTCACCAGTCTCGACTTGAAATTCTTGACCTACACCCACTTGAAGTTCGAAGCCTCCGCGGTGATTGAATACTCACACACTTCTTTAGAGTAGGTCTTGCAAAACAGTTCTTCACTGTAGCGAATGGTGACGGCCGACTAGGACATAATAGGAAGCTTTTCAAGCTTCGTCCTCGAACTGTTCTTAGGTAGCAGTTCTTTTTCTAAAGGGTTATTAACCATTGGAACAGCCATCCTTCTGATGTCGTCAGCAGCGCTTCTAGAGATCGTTTTAAAGCTTTGCTTGATTCTCGTATACCTGAAATTGCACCATGAGAATGATCTTACTTTTTTCTTGGTATTCCCTGTAATGCGCAAGAGAGGTGCTACACCCTGTTTTCAATAATCGCCTTTCAGATCAACAGACGCCCGTTGACATTGAACAAGGAAAACCGACTGGATCCGGGAACCTTGAGCCGCTGCCTCGAACCCGTGTATCAATCGCTGAATCGCTGCGGTCCGAGGGTGAGTCACGATTGACTGGGACGGTGGAAATAAATCTTACTTGTGCTTCTGAGGAGTTCCCTCGACGGTGGTGGTGTCAGCGAACATTCCGTTACCAGGCGATCTATTTGCTTCGACCCCATAATTGGCCAACGCTCTTTACTTTGAGAGGTGAACCATGACGGTAGCTACATTTTGATGACTTACTAGTGGCAAAATAGAGAAATCATACACGCTGCTCAAGTGGAAGACGAGATTCAACAGAAATCGGGGAGTTTGTTTATGTAAGTTGGTTCAAACAGAACTCTCTTGCAAAAGACGGTCGAACAAACGAGGAAAAATTCGAGATTAGTATCGAGGAGACCCCGTTAAAGTATAAAAATCACCAAAGGTCTTCGGGATGGAGGTTTTATTGAAAGTGGTAATTAATCGGAAAACAACAGGAAACCCTAAAAATGAGAACTTAGGTGCGCAGAAATGCGTTTGAGAGGATTAAAAGTGACGTTCGATAAGCAACGCCGTTCAAGAAGGGCATATATTTGGTTAACGAGGATAGGCATGGTTGGCAATTACTATCATCCTTGTAAACGGAAACGGCATCTAGATTAGCAAATAATATCATCCTGGCAAGAGGAAACCTCATCTAGATTGGCGGTAATGGCACTCATAACATTATGTGATGCAGCCACTGTTGACCAGCGTGCAGGAGGCTATAAAGAAGCAGTCCTGAATTATTAGTGATTGATGTCGCAGTAGTAAAGGCCTGATTGGGTGCAACCTGTAGAAAGTTGTCTCTAAAATCAAGTCTGAAAAATTACTTTGAACCACGAAATGGACTCATAATGCCCCATGGACAAAATCAGCGGAAAACTTGATGTAAAACAAGGTGTAATTGAGGCCGGGATGCTTGTGGATTGTGAATGGTCACAAGCCGCCACCCATGCACGGCCGCTGTTCTATGGCACGAGCATCACGGTTCAAAGTTCGCAAGTCTCGGTGTGCACGGCGTGATAGTGCAGAATGGAAGGACTGGCCGATGTGTATATTACTGTCAGTTGAACGAATTCAACAAGATATACGGCGCATTTGTGACTGCCACTGACAGATACAGTTGGTCGTGAGTCGGTAAATTTCTCGGCCTGAGCTTTTCTCGCTCGATTCTCACACTGGGTGTGAGCGGACGCCCGGGCTTCGATTATCCCGGAGGGTTAATTGCAGTGTTTTGCTCTTAATGGGGATGCGACATTTCAAGCGCTGACTTACCACCTGTGTGAAAGTAAAAATGAGAGAAATTACACATACATAGAGTTTTTGTAATGTATTTAGGAGAACGTTCCCAAAGTATCCAGTTGATCACCTAAGGAACACTTACAACGGGGTTAGCTACCAAATCCGTCAATCATCTGACAAGATATACCATTCTGGATTTTACGCACACTTTGATGATAAATTACTGAGGTTGCTTTCATGTGTCGTCCTGCACGATTTGACAAGGCAGCGCGAGGCTCGACGTGCACATGGAAAAGTAGTCGATTAGCACCGAAGAGTAGTGTCTGTAGAATTACTTAAAGTCCGTGGAACTGGCTTCGAGATTGCTGTGAACGGTTCGACAGTGAGTGAGCGTTCTCTGAAAGTTTTGATGCGACTTCGATTCACGGTCTGTAAGATGTACTGGCCTGACTGAAGTCGATCAGTTGGTTGCGGAGGAATGACGCTGAGTTCGGCTCCGGTATCGATAAGAAACCGCAAGCCGGTCGAACGGTCCTTGACGAGAAATAGACGACCAGTACCTGCTTGGCCAGCAACAGTTGTCGCCGTTACTGGCTGGCCTGCCAGTTTGACGGTGACGCGTTGCGAATTTGGAATGTGCACGGCGAGGTGCACTTCTTTGCCTTGTCCCGAAAGTTTTGGTGGTACCAGCACCACCTTGATCGAGTGCGAGAGTTAGATCATGTACGGCTTTCGGGTGGTTGCTTCTTCAGTTCGTTAATCTGCATAGCCATATTGTTCATACGGCTGCACATTTTTCTATCGAAAGTTGTAGGCTATCATCAGTTGTCGGGACTGAAGGGGATGACTTGGGAACGGTTATGGTCGTGGTGCACACTGACTGTGAAGGGGAAGTCTCTGCTACTTTGTCCGCAAGGGCTGCTAAATTGTCGAATGAGCTCTTTTCATCCATGGCAGCCAAAATGTGTTGTACCGCGGATGGCAGTTTTTCGGCCCATAACTGTTTTAAAATGGCATCGTCAAGCTTTCGCGAGCTCAAAAGACCTCTCATATAACGTAACAGTTGACATGGAGACCGATCACCCAACTCGACCGAGTTGAACAAATCATGTAGGAGTTTTGCTTCTGACTTCCCAGTGCGTTTTATGATGGCGTCTTTTAAAATAGTATAGGGAAAATCAGCTGGAATTGATTCTAACAGGTCTTCCACTTCAGCTGCTATATCAAAAGGAAGTGATTGTACCACGTATGAAAATCTTATTTTCTCTGATGTTATCCGCCTGGTGGTAAAAACGGCCTCAATCTAATGGAACCACAATCGAGGGTTCCGGGCGATGTACGCAGGCAGTTTTGAAGCAACGATGTGCTCGGTTTTAATGTCAGTGTCTGCAGTGTCGTCAAGCATGGCAAATGGTAACAAAAAGTGGATAGAAACGCAGTACGGAAGAAAAAAAGCGGGCTCACCAATAAATGTAGTGGATCTAAACAGTTTATGGAAACTCAGGTATGAATAGAAAGTCGAAATCTGATAAAAAAAACAAATAACTCACAAAAGTTCGTGGAGGCACATTGGTTTAGTTTTCCACTACACCAAATGAGGATTCCCACTGATACTACTTGTCGTGTGTTCCCCAGATAGTCTCGTTGTCACGACCGAGATAAATCCAACGATAAATAAATAAATAAATTTGCCGAACCAAACAGCTGATTCCGCTGAATTCCAACTCTTCCAAAGATTTGTACGCCACCGACCCTGAACGCGAACAGAAAGCAGAACTCGCGAACTCGGAAATGTGATATTTTAAATTATTGATTACTCTGTGTGTGGCAACAGTTTCCTCCTCAGTAGTCTCTGGATGACTTCCACATGATGGCTACCATCGTCAGGCTGACATGTTAATATTCCAATTTTGTTTAAACCTACACTTCTCCATTAAGGAGCGTTTATTGTTTTAGTTTTTCATCCCCAGTTTTTTGTTCAGGTTCGCAAGCCTCTTGCCATAGTGTTACTCATCCTCCGTAGGACCTTATCCTGACGCTGTAGACACACTTGTCTTGCTGGATTCCACACTGGGTGTGACCTTCTTTATTCGTATTGTCATAAACGACTGAGGCACTTTGTTTGCTAATTTTAAAATGGCAGAGAGCAGCATTTCAGAATACTGTACGAAAATACTGATATGCAAGCATACATTTCCCAGTGCAACACGTGCAAGGTTATTACCACTGTTATTTTGTACTCCGATCATGTGTAACATTTTATCTCATTTTACCTGGAGTAGTTCAACGTTTCATTTTTATTTTCACTTAAAACCTACTCTCTTTTTTAAAGTTTTCTTCATAATAAAATTTAACTGTTCGAGAATTTCAGCAAGAATCAGCGTTTTTACCATGCTAAAGTGTCAGAAGGTAGTTTGCTCTGGGGCTCCTTGGGGTGATAACCTAGATGCAACATCAACTGTTATCTTCAACATGATGCTACAGACCTTTTCACCCCCTTTCTATTTGAAGTGAAGATTTCACTTTCTCAAACTATTATAGCGCGTGAAGAATAGACGAGCTAGTTACGCAAAATACGGGACACTTCTGTAACGGCCTGCAATTCTCGTGGGCAGAACCAAGATAAACTGGAAAGAAATGTAATGAAGTGTCACACATCAGCTCTGTCATGATGTTCTCGATCAAAATCAAAAAACGCTTTGCCAGCTGTATCGTGCAAGATACATGTCATTAAACTAATCTCCTACGGTTTGCCCTAAAGTCAGCAACAGGCGAACGCGACAGTTGAATTTTCACCGTCCGGAGCAATCTGCATAGTCCCCGACTAAGCGTACTCGACACCGAGTGAATCACGCCATGGATCATGTGATTAGAATCCACGTCCTAGGGTTGGAGTAGTCATCAATACAATTAATATCCTATGGTCAATGTAGATAATGTCACTGTGCTGTTTTAACTTCGAACAGGGACTTATCCAGCTGTTTCGCTTCAGATAAATCCTTTAGCCTTAGTTTTCTGCGTTGAATACAACTTCTTCACAACACGTGTTGAATCGTGCACCAACAATTCGAGTTTCCACCGAGATAAGCGTAATCTGGTGACCAAATAAATGCTCTTGTCATAACCCATCGACAGGGTTCAGGCTGAATAACAGTAAGTGAAACTGTAGCGGAAGCCAAGGTAAGAATAAGGATGATTATTACAGTTCATCTGAGGACGGTAACAGAGTGTAAGGCTACCTTTAAGCACTGATCGAACAGATCAGATCAATCTCAAAACTGGTTTAACGGGCCCTGACACTAGATCCCGAAAACCAGCTGGTTTTGTAGAACCTGTGTGAAATTAGGAAGGGCAGGAATTGACCGTTCGACAGAGGGATCCGCACTTGTTTTACTCGTGGCCAACTCATGTTTTGTTTGCGGACGCTTATGGGAGGTTAAGTGAATCGATGTCTGGGCTTACAGTTCCATATTAAACTTCTACCGTTACCTGGTATACATGATCGTCTCCTCCAGGAAGTAACTCGGTAATGACACCGTAAGGCTTAACACCCCTCGAAGTCCTATTGTGGAGGAGAGCTATACTGCCTACCTGAAAATCGCGCGAACAATCCAACCACTTACGGGGAACTTGTATTTGGGGCAGATGTTCGCGCTGCCATCGTCTACGAAACACAAGCTAGGTGCTGTGTTTTTCTTCAGCCCTTAAAGTAACGTTCATGGAATGTTATATCGCTTCTTTTTAGGCCCATATTTGAGAGCAACCATACCATTCCGCTGGAACGAAGCATTTGGTGATTGCCAGGATAGCCATAACAAGACTTAAATGGCCTATCTTTGACGATTTACTTATCTTCCGCCGCGTAGTTGAGAAATGGCTCATCAAACAACCGCTTATTTCAACAGCCTATCCGTCATTGTACACTGGTCAAACGATTGTAACCTTCGTTCCGGCTCTAAGTCGGGACCAACGAAATTGAAAACGTTGTTGTAAATTGCCTCCAGTATGTCCCGCCCGCTCAAAAAGTGTATCAGGGCTATGAGAAAAGACTCAGGAATGGGCTACTTTTATGACATCTGAAGGCACTTGTGGAAGATGGATTTAGTGCCGTATTAACTGGATAAATATACAGGATAATTTGCTCTCTTACCTCGATTATGGAAAGTCTACAAAAATCTAACAAGAGTGTGCCTGTACAACAAAATAGATAATTAAAAACCGTTCAGTAATGAGGACGATAAAACGGAATTGAGCTCACCCAAACCAATGGACATTTTTTGGGTCGGAGTAAAACAACTGTTCGAGGATAGAGGGATGTTAGGAATTATAAGTTACTCAATAAACGATCTAGAATGAAATTGGTCAATTTTGTCACTTAAAATATTACGGGGATTAGACCTGATAACAGTAATGGAAACTGTAGCAGAAGCCAAGGTAGAAATAAGGATAATTAGTGCGGTTTATCTGAGGACGTCAATAAAGCTTTAGGCTATCGTTCAACAACAATCGAACAGATCACAACAATTTTAAAACTGGTTTAATGGACCCTAATGAAATGCGGAAAGCAGCTGGATTTTAGACCCGAAGAAATGGTAGAAATGCTGTGAGAATAGCTTAAAGTGGTACAGCATCTCAGAAAATTAAGGGAAAGTAAATCAGACATTGACAAGGAATTCAGTAAATTCGCAAAATTTGAGACTCACTAATCATACAAATGCCGCAATGACAGGTGTCTCAAGCGAAGTCTGGGTTCACATAAACAAAGTTCTACTGATAGGTCAATTGAGTGGAACAAAGATTTAAAAATTAGGTGGCCCATTACCTTTGGAATATGTCGAGGTCAGAACCCTTCATCGTGTGTAATTGGAGTAGTAAAGATGTTACGCAACATTCTGTTATGTTATCAGCGTCATTTGGGTTTCTAGTTGTGTAAGCCATCTGCACGTTTTATTGGGTCTTTGACTTGGGCTTATTCGTAATGTTTGTTCCTGTAGGAATATCGCTGGAACCCTTACTTTGAAAGAATTTTGTTCACCGAGGGACAGCAAGTCCTGCCCAGGGTAGTCTGCTTGTCTTAAAATGAGGTTTTCGAAGCTAAGAAAAGGACGAAATATCGACGAACAGATGAATAAAGGCGGGGAGCGTGTACACCAACTTCTCATCGAATCCAAAGCAGTCGTTACACGTTCAACACCCGGATAAACGTACTTATGTATTTGAACCGCTTCAGACATGGGGTGTCTACCGTCATAGCACACCCTATATGGTCCCCTGATGCACACCGGGGGGTGGTTGGGGCTGGCGGTGGGCAAAATTAGGGTATGACAATTAACCCTAGGGGGCTCATCGAGGAAAAATGGGGACTGACCTCAAAACCGTTTTGTTGCGCAAAAGCTCACCGACGCACCCGATTTCCCTCTCCTCTTATCTACTACACATTATCATTTCACCGTCTTTATTTATTGTTTCATCTTATCTAAATTGCCTCTCAGTCCAGCAGATGACCTGCCAATGCAATAATAAATGCAACAATGAACGAACCATTGTAAATTCGTACGCATCTATTATCTATCATCATAAATGTATAGCACGGTTGTTCGGATCAGTTCAATGGTGTTTTCACATATATTTCGATGACAGTGCAAATTAGGTTGTCACTCAATGATCTTCATTGCCCATATAAATTGCTTATCTCAGAAGAGTGCTTGCAAGGTAATGGATAGGATACTGTAAATGAGGACGTCAGTAAAGCGGGGTAACATAGTGTAACCGTTTTTTTGGATAAAATATGTACAAGTAAACAGCTGGATTTATTGTACATCAAACGACAGCTAATCTTTGGTAGGCAATTTATAATCGATGTGCCACAATGGCTGTTTAAATGTGAGTGCGGTTTACAAGCGGAATGTATTCACGATTGAACTATATAGAACAACCATCAAAAGTATAAAAATCGCCAGGCATTACTAGACACAATAACACAAAACGTATAGTGTTCAATTGTATCGATCAATTCTACAGGATGTTGAAATAGTAAAACAGTTGCATAAGAAAACAAATCAAAGCGTATCAGTCATGTTAATCAAATCAACACATCTTGAGTGAGCGTCCAGATAACTGTAATTCCATGGTGGTTTGGAGTTTAAACGTTCAAATCTTCTGAATATCGGTTCTTTAAGGGTATCGTGTCGTTCAGCAATAGCCGCTCCCTCAACAACATCGCTTCCTTCAAATGCAACAGGATTATCTATAAATGATTTATTGGAATTCGAAGCAACAAGGTTTCTGTTGAAAGACTGTTTTCTATAATTGAACTCAACCTGGTCAACATGTCTTCGATGACAGGGAAGGTCTTCCGGGTCAGGAATGGCGACCTTGCAATTTCCGTCAGACGTAAATCGGTGCCTTTGAAAAATACAACACCAGCTGTTTTTCTATGGTCAAGATTTGTACGCAAAGAACGAGATTTGAAAAAGATTGCGAGACTCTTTTCATTTGCCGAATATGATGGGTTTCTGTATTGCATGTAAAAATGAGTTCGGTGTTAACTAACCAGTGGCAGACTTCAGCGTGCGTACAAACTTTTCTGCAAGTCTTTTGTACTACGGATGTTGCGGAGCAGTGAAAAAAATCGACATTCAGGTTTTTTAATCCATTTCTTCAAAAATTTGGCAATGAGGTGAGTACCACTGTTGGTGGCCAAAGCAACAGGTACATCCTCGTGACATAATACTTTTCTCAAAGCATATGGTGTGAAGCCTACAGTTGGTGATGCCGTGAGAAAAACCTCAGGCATCTACAGTAGGCATCAACAATCACTAAGGCATAGTATTTCCCCAGAAAAGTACCGCAGCAGTCAACGTGGACTCTGAAATGTTTTAAACGTAACAGACCATGGAAGCCGCCGTGATTTTTTCGTATAAATCCTGTGTATTCATTCGGTACAACTTTTTACAGTATGTTTAACACCTGATTCTAATTCTGGACACCAACGAGATAAACATGTAAACGACTTCATCCTGGCAACTCCTGAGTGTCCGGAATGCAAGTCCGTAAGGAAATTAGGTCTTAGAGTCGATGAGATTACAACACGATCATCGAAACTGAGTAATCTACCCGGAGTAGTGGACGAACTGTCATGGTGACAGTAAAATGCAGGAAACCTATGCTGCTCCTGATGTGTTCAGCCACGTGTGAGTATTGCACAGGATTGCATTACTTTTTATTGGCATTGATTGAACTAGTAAACAGTCGGTGTTGTTAGAGTTTGAGTCCGGTGCCGGAAGTCCGGATGAGTAACGAACGTGGGGAAATGCTTTTGCATTACGATAAAAAATTGTGTCATTGTTGGAGCTAAGAGAAATGCTCCAGTGTTACACTGTGACAGCAGATAACTTTGTCAGCGATTTGCCAGGCTGATAGAAAAGCTTCTTGATCAGTTGAAACAATGAATGACAGTCTAAAAAGTTACCTATGAAGTCTTGTAACAGCCCAATGTACTGCAAGTGCTTCACGGTGGGCCTGAGAATACCGACATTCCGCCTTAGACAGAAGACTTGAAATGTACATAGTAGGTCTACCACAGTGTTTAAGAATCGCATTTATCCCAGTGGGAAAAGCATTTATAAAGACAGTTGAATGATCCTTGGCAAAAAACAGTTTTGAAATATCAGTAGTCTGAAGACGATGGAGTAAGTTGCAAAGTGTTTCCGGGGTTAGTGGACTAAGGAGAATTGGTGTTGGATAACACATTGAACAAAATTAGCACACTAAACGAAATTCAGAAAAAACGTGAGTAGTATCGGAGTGGAACCAAAACTGAGCGGATTTCATGAAGGTTAGTCCGTGACGGTGGATTGATTAATGAGGCTAAACGCTGTAAATCTAGCCTGAAACCATTGCTATTAACAACGTAACCAAAGCATGAGAAAGAAAAAACTGAACAACTACACTTCTTTGGGTTAATGGCCATCTTGAGGCTAAAAAGTCCCTTCAACAGAGAAAGAAGGCGATAATCATGGGTACGCTTATGGGGAGCATGAGCAGTAACATAATCTTCATGGGTTTCCATACCATCTAAGCCTTGAACAACTGTGTTCACGGCATTCTGGAATACTGGTGGCGAAATCATCATCATCATCATAGACAGCAATACATCAGTGGTTAACACTAATGCTTAACTGCCACACAACCATGAAGAAACAGCAAACACTATATAGAAAGAGAGAAGGAAAAAGAAGGGGACGGGAAGGGACCTAACTACTGAAAANAAACGCTGTAAATCTAGCCTGAAACCATTGCTATTAACAACGTAACCAAAGCATGAGAAAGAAAAAACTGAACAACTACACTTCTTTGGGTTAATGGCCATCTTGAGGCTAAAAAGTCCCTTCAACAGAGAAAGAAGGCGATAATCATGGGTACGCTTATGGGGAGCATGAGCAGTAACATAATCTTCATGGGTTTCCATACCATTTAAGCCTTGAACAACTGTGTTCACGGCATTCTGGAATACTGGTGGCGAAACGCTCGAACCAAAGTGTGGAAGATTTTATCGATACAGTCTGAATGACATAGTGAACACAACCAAATTACTTGATACTTCATCAGTTAGTATTTGTAGATAGGCATCCTTTAAATCGATTTTTTAAAAGACCTTACAACCTGACAAGCGACACAGTAAATCCTTTGGTTTTTCTGTTGTGCAGGTACGTTCTAGTAGGCGTGTGTTCAACGTTAACCTATAGTCACCACAAATTCCCGGTGCAATCCCATAAGCTTTCAGTGGTATCGCTATTGGAGTCGCCCAGTTTGACGAGTCGTTTGACGAGGCGTTATTACTGCTTTACCAAACATGGATTTTGATTCTTTGCACACATGTTCTGGTCGGACAAATAGAATGATTTATCTCTTAGGAAAGTTTGAGTCCTCCGGGGCTGCAGGTTTTATCTTCGGTATTCGCATTCCCTTGTGGCCTCAGAACAGCCCAGTATAAGTTTTTTAATATCACCTTCGTTCACTGACGTTAGTAGAGAAATGACAGAATGTAGCAATCGTAAAACTTTAATTCCAAAAATAGAATGACCTTCGCTTGAAACTAGAAATTGGCAATCAACAGGACAACTTCAGCTATATGATGCAGCAGCCTACAAGAGGCACTGAATCAGCAGTAATACTGAGAACGTTAACTTGTGTGGGCTGCAGAACAGAATCAGAATAAAACACATCTAGGTCTGAGTGCGAGGTTATCGACTCAACACTACCAGTGTTTTGAAGCAAAACAAATAGAGAGAGAGTACAAATGTCATCAGTGGATGATTGTACGTTCAAGTTGGAGTTTGTGGTTAATTGACATAAACATCTCGACTTACACACTGACTGGATATGACCCACTTTGCCACACCTGAAGCACTTTGCCTTTCTTTGTGGACACGTATACCGAGAATAATTGCGTCAACATGGCGCGTATTTCCAAAATTGTTGTAGAACTGATTTCGGAACACTTCTTTTAGAAGGCTGAACGAATGATTCCAGTGGGCGGTTTGAATGTGTTATCTTGATTCGGCCTTGGACTATTGCCTTGGAAATAATTGCACAGAACAACCTCGGTAGTCTTCGTCACCTCTTCTACATCCCCATAATGCTCATATACTTTACGACTAATCTGTAACCTCTGATCGTGATGCAAGAGAAGTTTCTGTTGCAACTCTGGTAATTAAATACCAGCACTCGGTCAATCACGTAGCTGTTCCTCTAACTGGATGCCATATTCACAATTGGCTGCTTGTGTTTGTAGGTGTAGGACGAAATCACGTACCGATTGAGATTCCGTTCGGATTAGCACACTGAACATGACTCTTCCAAACGCTACAAAACTGACTGGTTTGAAGTGTTGAAGAAGTATGTTCCTTAGAACCGGATATGATCTGTTGATTGGTGACTCCAGGTAAACCAAGTTTTTGACAAGGGCATAAGCTTCCATGCCGGCAGAATGTAGAAAGAAAGCAACCTTCTTGTCTTCCAAATCGGATTTTGTGAGGCACCGAATGTTAAACCTCTTCGAATAATCTCCAATTTTCGGGCATTTGAATTTGATTCATTTCAGTGATAATTGTAAACAGCGTGAAAGCGCGACGCCAAATGCCGTAATTAGAATTGAGCTTTGTAGATTAACGATCGAACGTATAAGAATCGCCAGACACTATTAGACACAGTAACATAGAACATATGTTGTTAACTGTATTTACTAAAAGTGTACGGGATAGTGAAATAGTAAAACAATTGTATAAGAAAAGGAGATGAGGCGTGTCAGTCATGTTCATCACACGGAAGCACACAGTTGCTTTACTTGCGGACTTGTAATTTAGGTACACGTATTTCATTGATCTGAATTGTGAGATGAAAAGAGATGAGATGGCATTTAACAACGGTGTGCATTATTTCTACATATGGCATTCACTCGTGAGTTCGGTTGCTTACGGTCAAGTTCCCATTTCTATGGTGGACATGGGTACGCAGCATACAAATCTGAAAGCAGCTCTTTAAATAGGTACACACATACAAAGATGTAAATATGCGTACGTTTATACACGTCTAATTTACATAAGTATGTCGCGAAAACAGCTAAACAGCATCAGTTTTCATTCTGAGTTTGCTTTTCATTTCGCGGTCTGGCATGTCATGGAACCGCTTTCCATTCTCTAATTCCACCTACCTCTCAGTCGCTCTGGCAAAACGAGAGTGACAAACCATGTCTGAAAATAATTAATATGACTGGAAACAGTATTTTTACTTTCAACGACTTTCATGATTTTAAGTTGGCTAGCCTGATGTCTTCCGTGTAACTCAATCTAGTTCAGTTGCTTTGGGTAAGCAACACTGACCACCGAGGATAATAATCAACGTAGAAGATCACGAAGGCCAGTACCTTCTATTCGAGACAACTGTGGTAAAACAAAGTGGTAGCACTGTGCATCCCCCAGCTGTTGTTCACACGAATTGAGCTTGCTGGTTGAAGTTATTTTTATGAAAGCAGTGTGTACAGCATATTTGGATATCATGGCTGTTTGATTCTCTGTCGACTGTACTCTTTCGGTTAACGCTTAAACGGCTGCTTCAATTCACGTAAACCTTTTTCCCAATGCACCCATAGCATCTGGAAATGAGGTGGTCAAGTGATGCTGAATGTTACTAGAAATTCAATTGTTAGCTGGGAGCCATGCGGTTTCATTGCTAGATGTCTCCGTACTACAGCTTCCAACAACAGATACAGCTGCGGCAAGTGCCATTTGCCTTTCAGAGCTGTGAAAACTGACAGTAGGCATTACACAACGTGGTTTACGTGACAGATGTTGAAACCACATGCTTCAGCAATGCTTATGGTGGGGTTGGTGTTGCACATTCAGAAGCGGAGGATGGTGTGTCGTGTCCCCTCTCCTTTGGGTGAGCCTGATAGCATCGCTCCTGTTCCCCTTTGAATGAGGTCAGTTAAACAACAACCCTAATGGTAATGTGAATGAAAACGGTCGGAAAACCTCTTCCTAGTTGGCCAGGGTGTGTCAAATTATGTCACTCTGTCGGATGCGTCCGTCTATGTACCGCTGAATGCTTCTAGCAAATTTTACTCAATCTTGAGAGCTTTCGCGTAGGTATCTTAAACGCATTACGGTGTAATAAATGTGACTCTAACCTACCTGCAGCATCACTTTGACTTTTTAGATGGCAGTAATGGGTGACAGAAATATAACTTTAAGCAACATACGTCTGTATACGCTTGTGTCTCGATCTGCTGGTCATTTGACGGACGTAAAATTAACCATCCAGTCACCAGAGAATGGTTGCGATGGGTTCGTCTGAATTGCATTGCACTGAGGTACATCATTAAAAGAAAACAGACCAACGGAGTGTTCCCTTTGCTGTTCCGTTTACGGGCATCCACTAAATAAAAGAAGTTTGGGGGAGTGAATATTGTGGTGGATTGTCAGGCCGGAGGTGCGAGTTTTCGAGCGTTCGGCCGAATAGCTCAACGCGGGGGGAGGTACGTTCAAAAGCCTGCCGCGATCGAATCAAGAACAACGTGCGTGACCGGACGAGTCATCGCTCGACTGGATCGGACCAACGGGCGAGGCAGGGCAGGCGAAATACGACAGACGGCCAGATCGGAGGCGTGGTTTTTCCAACATTTAGAGGAACATCTCGACACGATGTTGGAATACGGGCAAGGCCAACACTGGGTGGATGGCGGACAGCACGAGCAGCCGG
>QNGE01001261.1:151020-179844 GCA_008508345.1 Paragonimus westermani | reverse complement strand
GGATTACAATGGCTTCTTTCCAGTCTCTCATCACTATCCCTGTTTTTAATATGAGGTTGAACAGTTTGGCAAGTGGTAACGCCAACAATTTGGTCAAAGGTTTCAGGACTTCCGGACGGATGCGGTCAGGTCCTACGGGCTTTGTGCTGTTTAGCTTGTATATCGCTTGCTCAACTTCATGGGGCGTAATGACCTGATCCACCATGGGCACGCTCACGGCATTAGGCCGGGGCTCCGAGGCTCGTTGTCTGAGCGATAAACACTTTGAAACTGTGCCATGAACGCGTCCGCTATGCCCTTGTCAGTCGGTATGATATCCCTGTTATAGGACAGTGTGGTCCCAATCTCCTTTCTTAGAGAGGACCTGAACTGAGCATAACCATAAAACCTCTTGGGGTTCTGTTTAATATCTCGTGCTAGGTTGAGATCATAGACTAGACGAGCATTTCTTGCTATCTTGATCGCTTCGTTTAGAACCATTTTGTAAATCATGAGGCTTTCAAACCCCTTATGTTGCATATGTGCCTTCCAGGCTATGTACTTACGTTAGACAGCTCTCTTGACCCTGGGACGAACCCATGGCTTTCGACCTCTTCCTCCGACTTGCTTCTGAAGGACGTGCTTATCTATAAGAGCCCGGATGTTATCGACGTGTATCGACCACAGACTGTCGACTTCATCTACAGGGGTCGTTGGGTTCCAAGCCATCATACCAGCTTCCAATATTAGTTGCTTGTTGTCTATTCGATGAAACTGTTGCACCTTGTGTGCCTGCTTCACTAACAGGGAACACTGAAACGAAAAATAAATCGTCACGTGATCACTCTTTCCCAGTGGTACTGCAGGCCGTACGTTTGTGACGTCCGTGCTGTGCCTAGTTAGGATCAGGTCTAGCACTGAGGCCATCTGTCAGGGTCTGGATTTGGTAGCTACTCTCCCATGCTGTGTTAGTGTGAATCTGTTGACTAGGTTGAACAGCTTGTGGTCATACCCTCTGCCACTAACAGATCCCAATGATCGGTTGATTTTTGAAGCATTAAAATCTCCCAAAACGAGCAGGCGATGGCCTGATTGACAAGCCGGCTGAAATGATTCTAGCAATACTTCGTCTTTCTTTAATGTTGCACCTGGACAACGGTACACCCCGAAGACCGTCAATAAATGTTCAACGTGGAGTAGGCTAACAGCGGTCCGAACACCCAAGCAATTGCAGTTGTAGTTCACGGGAGACTGCCTTACAGAACGTGTGATCAACAATAGGCAGCCTCCCCCGACTGCATTGCTACGGTCACCGCGATACCATTGGAACCCGAGCGCCCAATCAACCAGATCTGTTTCCTCTTTGAGCCAGGTTTCTGTGAGGAAGCAAATATCAATGAAATGGATCGTTGTTTGCAGCTCGTCTCTCTTATCAAGCAGGCTGCCAAAATTCGCTTGCGTGAATTTTAGCTCTGGCGATCTGGCCTTCTGCCTACTCCGCCATTTGGTCGTATCTAATCCCTCGGAGGTTTCCTCCGTTTTTTGGATGTAAGGATAAGAACCAGCCCGATGTAAACCATTTTTCTCCAAGGCTGTGGCATCGTTGTCTTGTTCTCTTGGCGCTGCGTTTTGCTTCCTGACCCAGGTTTAACCTAAGTCACTCACTTGTAACTCTTGGTGCAGCTGACATCGCCACATATGGGTCAGATATGCCCAACATGGCTGTGACTCCTTTGACTTTTATGCTTGGCATCCTCTGAGCTATCGTTTCAGCTTAGATTGTTCCAGATCCCGAATGTTGAGGTCTCGAAATTCGACTGAGAGTTGTCTGTGAGTGCTCGTTTGTGTGTTGGATCTGACCCACCTGTCAAGTTTTTGCGCTCTGCGGCATTCTGTCACTGCGGGTGGTTTGACGTTGCGCAGGACACTCGAAATTAGTTGTCTTTCCGAGGACCTCCTACGCTTAGGATCCGGTATAGCCAGTCCTAGGGTGTGAATAAGCATGATTCTGATCCTTTTTAGGGTGGCCTCATGAGAAGTTTTTAATTGTCTAACTGTATTAGTCTGATTATGTAGAGTGGCCGTGACATTACGTAGATGGGCCTCGTGTTGCGCGATCCGTGTGAGAACCGCATCAAGCTTTGTCAGGCTATTGGGACTGTGGTGCACACAGTGATTTACGGGCATCCTGCTACCTTCCTTCATTTGTCCCCTTGGCCTCGACGCTATTGACTTCACAGGTTTCGTAACTGTGCTAGTAGTTGGCATTTTTCCCTGAGCAACCTCATTGCCGTTTTGGAATTTTGGTGACACCGAGGTGTTGTTCTAAGGGTGTAAAACTGTTGATATAAGTGGTGTTGAGCGCAAAACAAAGCTACCTCCCGGTGTGGGGTGTACAGACTGCTTGCAGTAGACCGTCGGAGTGCTCTCAACTTTCCTTGAGTTCCCGCAATGATTAACCCTGGTTTTTGCAGCAGCAGCAGCAGCAGCAGCAGCAGCAGNTTCAGGGCGCAGAAGTTCGATTCATCCGTTCACCTGTGTGATTTTCAGTAGCTCTGCGGCTAGATGTTACGCTTTTTTCCAGACACAGTGTGAGGAGATCTGTGAACGATAAAAATGCTTCTGTACCGTTAGGAATGTTCGGCGGCGTTCTCAAGCTGGAAGGAAGCTGGCAAAGACCATATATTTTTACTCAGAAATACAGGGCAGTGCGAGCAGAAGCAAAAGAAGACGAGAACACCCGTCGATTACATCGAAAAAGTAGGGTTTGTTCTCAGTTTGACAATATTTATCTCCCTGGGATAGACGGTTAAAAATGTTCAAATTAGGTTCACAATTTAGCTCAAACACACCTTGAAGTAGTGCGTGGTATATGTATACATATATAATGCGCCAAATACAGTTGGGTTTCAGCCATGTACATATGTTTACAATAACATATAACACTATATCTTTAATCGATCTATTGAGTTCACGGTCATCTTTATGCTCGAAAACATTCGTTACGCATACGTAAGCGCCATGTTGTATATGTGTGGTACATGTGTACATATGGTATATATATACATATATATGCACCAGCTAGTGTTGCGTTAGGCTATATACATATATTTACAATAGCATACAACACTATATCATTCATTGATCAATTTTACGCGCGAATATCAACGTGGTACATGGTAATATGTTTGCTTTACCCGCTTTCTCTCTCTTCTTGTTCTTCCTACTCCACCTCTGTCTCAGGCGTTTTAAAACCAAATCTTCATCCACGTGTTCACGTCTTCTCTCTTGGTCTCTGAGTAGAGAGGCTTCGACAATAGCACTTCTGCTTTCATTTGAGACTTCATAGCGTTTACACTCACTTCCGATAGTGTGACGCAACGTGGAATCCTTAAATGCTATCTTCCCATTTCCACCAGCATGAGTCATGTGCAACGTCAATTCGGTTCCTATGGCTTCCATCATGCACCGACAAACAAGTTGCCGTGCGGAGAGGGCACTCAACCCATGCAAGTAATCCATCTAGAACAGTTACTACAGTTCGAATTAACCTACCACAACCCCTCTGTATAGCTGGTTTTTCAAGTCAGAATCCAGTTCCTTAAACCGTGAAACAGCGTGGGCGGGAAACAAGCGAGCACGCACGTCATGCTCATCTTGTCCACCGGAGGAACCTGCAATCATTCGACAACTGTTTTGTCCTTATTTTATGAACGCCAACTCTTTCACAGCATAATTTAGGGTCATCATCATGTTGGCCTGTTGCCTCAATTAAGTGCTCAAAAATTCCTTCGGAACAGGGACAGTTGTGGCTTCCACAGACGAGCTGGAGGCAGACAGTTAACAGGCAACCTGTGGGAATGGCTGTGACAAAGACAGTGAAGGAGCGGACAATTGGGTGGGAGAGCTTTGGGTTGAAAACTGTCCCATCTGTGAGGATTTTGCAGATGGGGACACTTCAGTAGAACGCACAACGGGAGACATCGTCCTGGGAAGGAAAACGCTAGAAGCAGCCGGTGTGGGTGAGCACATAACACTTGGGGAAGACAGCAACGTGTCGGGTTTGAAGAATGTAATTTGAGAGGACGTTGAGGGCAACGGTCTGGAATTATGAACAGTCAAGATGGACTGAGGGAGTCGGACTGAATCTACTGGACCATTTCACACGGCAAACGTTGCATACTGTGGTTGTACTACGTTGCTTCTGCGTTAGGGGGCCTCGGATTCAGCAGATGATGACAACAACAACAGTCGTTTGGGGGGCTTTCTATGCACATAGGTTGAAGCATAAACACAAGAATGACTTGATGCGCTGGATACGCCTTCCCATCTTGACAGTAACATCGGAAGAGTCTAGATCTGATGTACTCTTTGCCTTCTTGGTGTACCGCCTAGCTTTCAAATAATCGTCTGTAGATAATGAACTAAAGTTGCCCAAAACCACTTGTTCGGAAGACGACAGTCACAGAGAATCGCAAGGAACCAGGAGGTGGTGCTAGGTGAAGCCGTACATTTTCACTGAATGAGGGCCGGACACACTCGGCCAAGTCGCAATACCATCGTTTATCCATGATGAACTGAGGACAGCACAAGCTTCTCCATCCTGGTGGTCGAAAACTACGACGGGGTACATCTGAAACGGAGACGTTTCATTTATTAAGAAACAGGGTTTACAGTGATGAAAGAAATATGCAGTGAGCATTTACGTATAAGAATATAAAATACACATACAAACAATGTGTACATCCAGCGGAGAAAGCACATACGTGGCCAATATTTGCGATGCGGGCGCCGTGAAAATATCAGGGCTGGCTCCGGTCACTATAAACATAAGCACTTGCTGCGACGGCAGAATATGTGTGAACTTAGGTCTTGCAGGATTCTGAAAGGGTTATATTAAACTGTACAATCGGGGATATCAGGACGAAGTATAATTACAATGCGACAAGGGTGGTTGTCAATGATCGCAACGTTATTGGGAGCACAATTAGTAAACAAAACGTTATCCTTCAAAAAATGTGAGCAGTGACGAAGTGCTGGGATTTTAACAGGCATACCGATATCTGAATGCAAGGGAACACCACCCCTCACATCGGGTGCGGACATACGTTCAGACCAACGCCTGTAAATCTGACCAACAGGTTTATTCTGACCGTGAACCGTAGATTTCAATTTGTACATGAATGATTCGAATGCGAACGCTGAAAACTGGTCCAGGGTACCGTGGTTCAAAGCATCGTCAGCAAGATAGACGAGCGAATGTACAGTATACACCATCTCACCTTGACCATACAATCGTGCGAAATTAAGCATGAACACACTAATCAATTTTTCAGAGAACTTATGATAAGCAAGGTGGAAAGAGGGATGACAAAAAGGTAAATAGCTACAGAAATATCTAAAAAGTTTCTATACTTCGCATCGTCCAAAATACCTCTCAAAACAACAGGACCTAGGTAAAGCAAAAACTGTCTACATTCCGTTGCTTTCCACTGCTTGAAGTCAAGAAGCCCACGTTATTTGCGGGGAAAATCACAAGTCCAGCTTGTTTGACACTGCAGCATTCTAACATTGAATCGGCTAATCGCTTGATAACTAATGCGAGCGTTCTGTGACAGACCCGTAGGTCCAGTTGCTGATCAAACGACGGACCACACCCAAACATACAGATTGCATGTAGTCTATTGGGAAACAACGTATCATGTCAATGGGTATGAAACATAAAGTAGAGGCGATCGCTAGACGTGAGGAGCGAAAAACAGCATCGGTTATTGTGAAAGCGTCATGTAGAGTAAACGTTACCTTGCGGTTGAAGTACAGTCCCCCATGGTTACATTTATCACAGCCATAATAAGCATCATGGCTACGTATGCGTTTAACAAACGAACAAGCCGGTGTATCACAGATAATGGCCTTAGGATTTACGCTCACGTTGATCCCCGCAAACGGCATACCTGTTGATAGCACACCTCGTAGTTCATTAGCAACGTCAAGAAGATAACAGTTGAGGTCCTCCGGTTTGCCCTTTCCCCCGTAGATGCCAACGATGATAGGTTGCAACGCAAACGGCTCGCACAGACGGCATAAGATAGGCCATGAAGTGTACTTTCCCGATTTGGTTAGTGACAAGCAATCAATAATCGATTGTATTGCAATGACGACGACATCCCGCAACTGGTGACATGTCAACGCTTGTGTAATGCCATTATCCAAACCGAAATGTGCATATTCACCAGAATGCACGTCATGTATCAACGAAGTTCGCGGGGTTTCCATCATTGTTCTTGCATCCGACGGCAGTTCAGGCGGTCTTTCTCTCAGAATTTGCAACAGTCGATTGACTTGCACTCTGTGAGTATCACTTGAAACAACCCAATCTCGAAGCCGGTCGACAAGAATGCTCAACAACACAGACTAAGCATCCTCAGCATCACGGGTTTCCCGCAACAATTCACACCGTTCTGCTTGCTCGGGAACATCTAACATTATGGGTTACATAAAGGAAGTATTTATAAACACCTTCTAACAAAATTGGTGCGTTGCACTCGACAAGCTCCAGCCCAGCGTTGGAAATGCTAGCGTGGAAACTTTCCACGGCACGGCGAACGTGACGGTAAACAGTGGAACGACTAACCAATCACGAAAGCCTACGACGGCGCGCGATTAGAATTCGAAGATAAGTTGCCTCTGTTTTCCTGCACTTTTTCTTTTTCTCCCATATAAATTGAGTATAAATTAGTCATAATCATCTCGCTGGTAATATGCCCCGTGTCTCTTATCCATGCCTTAAGGGGCAGTGTGGAAGAAAGGTGGTGGTTGGTATCCAATGTGACGTGCGATATATGGTGTCAACAGTCATGTGCATGCAAAAGCACCGAGCTATATAAAATACACAGCAGATACACTGACCTGTGCTGGGTCTGTTTAAAATGCAAAGCCAGAGGAAGAAAGTTGCTTAATCTTGCGGAGAGACCGGACTCGGTAATAGGAGATTCACGCATATCGATTTCCGGCACCTGTTTCCCAAGTCATAGCATCACTCAGTCTCGGAACTCTGCTGCTGCTGCTGCTGCTGCTGCTGCNCATCGTTTCGCATCGCACGCCCAAAGTCCCTCTCCCCTTTTATGTCTCTACCGGTCGATATGATTTCCACTTTCCCATTGACTGTATGCATCCGGTGTGTCTGGGCGCTGTCCGTCGTATGATTAACAACTGGATGTCGGGACCGGTCTCCAGGAGCGTTCGCGTAAGCTCGCAGGCACTCCAACGGGTAAACGAACGGATTGTATTATGTCGGAAAAGCCTATCTTATGACTTTCCCCGCAAGTGCCGAGGTCTGACAGACTTTAAGACCTGGAAGGCTACTGAATGCCGACAATTTTTATTGTACATCGGACCGGTGGCCTTGCGGAATATTTTGGACAGTGATAAGTATACCAACTTTTTAGATTTGTCTGCTGCTATACACATATTATGTCACCCCATGTTCAGCGTTACTCATTGTGACTTTGCGAAACAATTAATGCACGTATTTGTATCCAATTATCGTAAACTGTATGGTCAGGCAGAGATGGTGTACAATGTGCATTCGCTGGAACACCTTGCGGATGATGTGGCCACACATGGTTCATTGGATAACTTTTCTGCTTCTCCGTTTGAGTCTTTCATGTAAAGATTGAAATCTATGCTAAACGGGCCGACGCGTCCAGTGGGACAATTGTACAAACGTTTATTAGAAAGGTCTGTTGCTGCTCCTGTCGAAGTCGTTCATTCTGATGTTGGTACACCCATCAGTTGTCCTACTGTACCTGGATGTGCAATGTTAATGAAGGGTTCCGTTTTGTTTACAACCACTCCCACGAACAATGTGGCTCTTATTAATGATATTCCCTGCATAGTTGTCGACATAGTTTCCCCTAATTCTGAGGATTGCACTGTGAGTTACCGCCCCTATACCACGCTCATACCTCTCTTCACCCATAGTTTCTCCCCCCACTATTTGCATATGTACATTGTCAAAGATTTATCATCAGACATTTTAACAGCAAGTGCGTCTCGTATTGATGCCCAAGGTTTACTCTACCCGTTTCATTCACGTTATGTATATATACACATTTTACACTCCTGTAAATAACATCATTTGTAATTAAATACAGTTCCCCTTGAGACTTGCAGCACTTTGTTTCATCTATTACGTATCACCCGCAACTGTTGATGAACTTCGACTTCAGATGTGCAGCGTTGTCATTTTTCTGGAGGATGGTGAACCTTGCTGCGCAGTGTTCAGTTCAACGTGGAGAGGGGGCGGCGTAGCATCGTGGCCAAATTACCCCTCTCTTCAGTTTACCACAGCTGTGTGGGACCATTCAGTTTCCCTGCCAGACACCGCAAAGATATCAGTGAGAGTCATCAGCACAACAGGTAATGATTTCATGATTATGTCTCATGTTTCTAGACGACTACTTGCAAGCACGTCGTTATGCCAAGAATGCAGAGGTCACATCCAATGTGGATTCGTCCGATGAAACTGTCCGCATGGGAAAACGGAGTCAAAGGGCCAGGTAATGCCAATGTGCCTTTGAATCCTATTGGTAAATAGTAAGCTTCCTACGAAGCTTCTTGTTCTCCAGCAAACGGAACCTCGTGGGGGTCGATGAATTGTCTACAAGAACATTCTATTGTGTTTTTTAGTCACTACAATATATTTTCCCTGTTCATTCCGGCTGTTTTACTTTGGGTGTTATATGGCAGGTTCTCGGTGGATTACACGGTTTCGGGTTGTATTCGGGGTTAAATCGGGTTCAATCAGAGTGGAAATAGGTGAAATTTGGTGAATTTAGGAGTGACACTGGGTGGAGTTGGGGGTAAAATCGGGTTAATTTGGGGGTAATTTAGGGCAAATTCGGGTTAATTTAGGGTAAAATTGGGGGCAAATTAGGGCGAATTCGGGTTTATTTAGGGTAAAATTGGGTTAATTTAGGGCGATTTCGGGTTAATTTAGGGGTGATTTAGGGCACGGGGAATGGACCAATCAGAAAATTGCTACGCTACGCATATTAGGGATTTTCTAGGGATTTTGTCCCAAATCCCTAACAAATCCCTAACTGGTCTCCGGATTGGTCGATTAGACGAAATTAGGGATTTTCCCTAATTCACCCCTAATTGTGTTAGCAGGGCTTATAAGCCCAGACCCGATGGAGTCTCGCTGGATTTTTTAGGCCATAGTATGGCAGCAAAAGGAATCAAACCGCTCAACTGTAAGGTCGAGGTCGTTCGATCGTGTCTGCTTTCCGATACGGTTCCAAAGTTCCACCATTTCAACGGGCTTGTGAATTACCATCGTCGATCTATCTGAAACTGTGCCAAGCTTCCCTGCTAGCACACATTAGGGATTATGCAGGGATAATTTATGGCAGTTTCGGGATGAAATACGCTCGGCATTTGATTGGTGTTAGATTTAAGGATGAATCACGTCAATCTTGGGATAGAATACGGTTGTGTTTTTGTGCCCAATGGGGGATCAACAAGGATGAACGTGAATGAAATTTTGCGCGATTAATTTCGTTATCATTACGTGTCTCCATAAATGTATTCATGTGAGAACCGAGGAGGAAAACTTTCAAATATACGATATCACTCATTGTACGCATAGTTGTTTTTTGTTGAGCTACACTTCAACGCACAACGCGTTCAATTTTATCACATTCGAATTTCATTTGGTTCATCTTGGTAGGTTCGTACCTTCACTACCATTACGTTGCTCCGTTTGAAGATGTCTAACAATCAGCAACGTGAACAAAATGTGAGTTCATATTAACGAATATATATTGCTTCCAGTGGGTTATTGAATTACTGGTTTTTCAATTTTCAAATCCAGGACTTGGTGAAGGCCAGTGCTTGTTGACGTTCTGATGCTTGACTGGTGTGATCCGGAGATTGATCAGACTGCGTCTTCTATTGATATGTTCAGTGTTGGTCTAAAGGTAGGGACGGAAGAAAAGGAGTATCAAAACCCGGCTGGTCTAAATAGCAGAAACTACTCATACTTCGGTCAGCACAAAGTAGGAAAAAGTTGGTTCCAACATTTGTTTAGCTCTTTCTCAGATATATCTACGCTCGCAGCCTCAACGACCTTTGCAGGCAACTTGTTCCACGAGTTGAATACCCTGTTAGTGAAGAAGTTATATCGAACAACCAATAGTGATCTTGTTTCCTTGACTGTGAACCTACGGCCTCTTAAACCTCTGTTCTGACGCATTTCTAACAAACCCGCCATGGGGCTTGTTCCAGCGTGGTGTGTAGTTTTGTACATTTCAGTAAGGTCTCCTCTTACCCGCCTATGTTCGAGCGAAAATAAGTTCAACTAAGTTAGTCAATCTTGATAGCTTAGACCCTTCATACCCCATACCATATATGTGGCGACCTTTTGTACTCTTTCGAGGGCGGCTGTGTTCTTTTTGAGATATAGTGCGCAAGCTTGGAAACAATATTCCAAGTGGGGGCAAACTATAGCCGAATAAAGTGGAATGAACACCGCTGGACAGCGGTTAGCGATCGCCAATTTCAGTCGATATAACGCTCACTGCGATTTTGTCGAGGATGAGATAAACTGAACAGATGGAGTAAACGCACCGGTGACTTGGATACCCAGGTGTCTTGTTTGCTGCTTGGTTAGTTCAACTGTCTGTCCATATGCATCCCCTAAACACCTGTGAGTTGACTGGAGAACTTTGGCGAGGATATGGCTCTCAAGAACGTTCAGCGGTAGATTCCACTTTATTATCCTTTCACACATTTTTAGAATGTACCCTTGGAGAGCTGTCGAGTCCGACGAACTCCCGCCCAGCTTTATATCGTCTGCATACAGATGGCATGGGCAAGCTAAGTCGTTGATCAGGTCGTTTATGTATACTAGGGAAAGCAGAGGGGCGAGAATTGATCCCTGAGGAACACCACTTAACGGAGAACCTTTGTCCGATAGTACCCCTCTTACTCTCACGCTATATGACCTTCAAACTAGAAACGCTTGCATCCATCTGCAGATTCTAGTAGAGATTCCAGTTTGTCGGAGGTTCCAGCATAAAAGCCTGTGGTTGACAGAATCGAAGGCTTTCTGAAAGTCCAGGTAGCACACCTCGACCACTTCTGCTTTATCCAGTTTCTCTGTGACAGTGTTTAAAACGTCAGTAAATTGGTAAGACAAGATCTCCCCCTTAGGAAACCATGTTGAGGAGCTCTGCAGAATTTCTGTTCACAGAGAAATTTACAGATTCTCTCTCGCAATATTCGCTCGAAAATTTTGCTGGCAACACTCGTCAGGCCTACTGGTCGATAATTTCCAACTTCTGATCGACTGACACCTTTGAAGATGGGGATTACAATGGCTTCTTTCCAGTCTCTCATCACTATCCCTGTTTTTAATATGAGGTTGAACAGTTTGGCAAGTGGTAACGCCAACAATTTGGTCAAAGGTTTCAGGACTTCCGGACGGATGCGGTCAGGTCCTACGGGCTTTGTGCTGTTTAGCTTGTATATCGCTTGCTCAACTTCATGGGGCGTAATGACCTGATCCACCATGGGCACGCTCACGGCATTAGGCCGGGGCTCCGAGGCTCGTTGTCTGAGCGATAAACACTTTGAAACTGTGCCATGAACGCGTCCGCTATGCCCTTGTCAGTCGGTATGATATCCCTGTTATAGGACAGTGTGGTCCCAATCTCCTTTCTTAGAGAGGACCTGAACTGAGCATAACCATAAAACCTCTTGGGGTTCTGTTTAATATCTCGTGCTAGGTTGAGATCATAGACTAGACGAGCATTTCTTGCTATCTTGATCGCTTCGTTTAGAACCATTTTGTAAATCATGAGGCTTTCAAACCCCTTATGTTGCATATGTGCCTTCCAGGCTATGTACTTACGTTAGACAGCTCTCTTGACCCTGGGACGAACCCATGGCTTTCGACCTCTTCCTCCGACTTGCTTCTGAAGGACGTGCTTATCTATAAGAGCCCGGATGTTATCGACGTGTATCGACCACAGACTGTCGACTTCATCTACAGGGGTCGTTGGGTTCCAAGCCATCATACCAGCTTCCAATATTAGTTGCTTGTTGTCTATTCGATGAAACTGTTGCACCTTGTGTGCCTGCTTCACTAACAGGGAACACTGAAACGAAAAATAAATCGTCACGTGATCACTCTTTCCCAGTGGTACTGCAGGCCGTACGTTTGTGACGTCCGTGCTGTGCCTAGTTAGGATCAGGTCTAGCACTGAGGCCATCTGTCAGGGTCTGGATTTGGTAGCTACTCTCCCATGCTGTGTTAGTGTGAATCTGTTGACTAGGTTGAACAGCTTGTGGTCATACCCTCTGCCACTAACAGATCCCAATGATCGGTTGATTTTTGAAGCATTAAAATCTCCCAAAACGAGCAGGCGATGGCCTGATTGACAAGCCGGCTGAAATGATTCTAGCAATACTTCGTCTTTCTTTAATGTTGCACCTGGACAACGGTACACCCCGAAGACCGTCAATAAATGTTCAACGTGGAGTAGGCTAACAGCGGTCCGAACACCCAAGCAATTGCAGTTGTAGTTCACGGGAGACTGCCTTACAGAACGTGTGATCAACAATAGGCAGCCTCCCCCGACTGCATTGCTACGGTCACCGCGATACCATTGGAACCCGAGCGCCCAATCAACCAGATCTGTTTCCTCTTTGAGCCAGGTTTCTGTGAGGAAGCAAATATCAATGAAATGGATCGTTGTTTGCAGCTCGTCTCTCTTATCAAGCAGGCTGCCAAAATTCGCTTGCGTGAATTTTAGCTCTGGCGATCTGGCCTTCTGCCTACTCCGCCATTTGGTCGTATCTAATCCCTCGGAGGTTTCCTCCGTTTTTTGGATGTAAGGATAAGAACCAGCCCGATGTAAACCATTTTTCTCCAAGGCTGTGGCATCGTTGTCTTGTTCTCTTGGCGCTGCGTTTTGCTTCCTGACCCAGGTTTAACCTAAGTCACTCACTTGTAACTCTTGGTGCAGCTGACATCGCCACATATGGGTCAGATATGCCCAACATGGCTGTGACTCCTTTGACTTTTATGCTTGGCATCCTCTGAGCTATCGTTTCAGCTTAGATTGTTCCAGATCCCGAATGTTGAGGTCTCGAAATTCGACTGAGAGTTGTCTGTGAGTGCTCGTTTGTGTGTTGGATCTGACCCACCTGTCAAGTTTTTGCGCTCTGCGGCATTCTGTCACTGCGGGTGGTTTGACGTTGCGCAGGACACTCGAAATTAGTTGTCTTTCCGAGGACCTCCTACGCTTAGGATCCGGTATAGCCAGTCCTAGGGTGTGAATAAGCATGATTCTGATCCTTTTTAGGGTGGCCTCATGAGAAGTTTTTAATTGTCTAACTGTATTAGTCTGATTATGTAGAGTGGCCGTGACATTACGTAGATGGGCCTCGTGTTGCGCGATCCGTGTGAGAACCGCATCAAGCTTTGTCAGGCTATTGGGACTGTGGTGCACACAGTGATTTACGGGCATCCTGCTACCTTCCTTCATTTGTCCCCTTGGCCTCGACGCTATTGACTTCACAGGTTTCGTAACTGTGCTAGTAGTTGGCATTTTTCCCTGAGCAACCTCATTGCCGTTTTGGAATTTTGGTGACACCGAGGTGTTGTTCTAAGGGTGTAAAACTGTTGATATAAGTGGTGTTGAGCGCAAAACAAAGCTACCTCCCGGTGTGGGGTGTACAGACTGCTTGCAGTAGACCGTCGGAGTGCTCTCAACTTTCCTTGAGTTCCCGCAATGATTAACCCTGGTTTTTGCAGCAGCAGCAGCAGCAGCAGCAGCAGCAGAGTTCCGAGACTGAGTGATGCTATGACTTGGGAAACAGGTGCCGGAAATCGATATGCGTGAATCTCCTATTACCGAGTCCGGTCTCTCCGCAAGATTAAGCAACTTTCTTCCTCTGGCTTTGCATTTTAAACAGACCCAGCACAGGTCAGTGTATCTGCTGTGTATTTTATATAGCTCGGTGCTTTTGCATGCACATGACTGTTGACACCATATATCGCACGTCACATTGGATACCAACCACCACCTTTCTTCCACACTGCCCCTTAAGGCATGGATAAGAGACACGGGGCATATTACCAGCGAGATGATTATGACTAATTTATACTCAATTTATATGGGAGAAAAAGAAAAAGTGCAGGAAAACAGAGGCAACTTATCTTCGAATTCTAATCGCGCGCCGTCGTAGGCTTTCGTGATTGGTTAGTCGTTCCACTGTTTACCGTCACGTTCGCCGTGCCGTGGAAAGTTTCCACGCTAGCATTTCCAACGCTGGGCTGGAGCTTGTCGAGTGCAACGCACCAATTTTGTTAGAAGGTGTTTATAAATACTTCCTTTATGTAACCCATAATGTTAGATGTTCCCGAGCAAGCAGAACGGTGTGAATTGTTGCGGGAAACCCGTGATGCTGAGGATGCTTAGTCTGTGTTGTTGAGCATTCTTGTCGACCGGCTTCGAGATTGGGTTGTTTCAAGTGATACTCACAGAGTGCAAGTCAATCGACTGTTGCAAATTCTGAGAGAAAGACCGCCTGAACTGCCGTCGGATGCAAGAACAATGATGGAAACCCCGCGAACTTCGTTGATACATGACGTGCATTCTGGTGAATATGCACATTTCGGTTTGGATAATGGCATTACACAAGCGTTGACATGTCACCAGTTGCGGGATGTCGTCGTCATTGCAATACAATCGATTATTGATTGCTTGTCACTAACCAAATCGGGAAAGTACACTTCATGGCCTATCTTATGCCGTCTGTGCGAGCCGTTTGCGTTGCAACCTATCATCGTTGGCATCTACGGGGGAAAGGGCAAACCGGAGGACCTCAACTGTTATCTTCTTGACGTTGCTAATGAACTACGAGGTGTGCTATCAACAGGTATGCCGTTTGCGGGGATCAACGTGAGCGTAAATCCTAAGGCCATTATCTGTGATACACCGGCTTGTTCGTTTGTTAAACGCATACGTAGCCATGATGCTTATTATGGCTGTGATAAATGTAACCATGGGGGACTGTACTTCAACCGCAAGGTAACGTTTACTCTACATGACGCTTTCACAATAACCGATGCTGTTTTTCGCTCCTCACGTCTAGCGATCGCCTCTACTTTATGTTTCATACCCATTGACATGATACGTTGTTTCCCAATAGACTACATGCAATCTGTATGTTTGGGTGTGGTCCGTCGTTTGATCAGCAACTGGACCTACGGGTCTGTCACAGAACGCTCGCATTAGTTATCAAGCGATTAGCCGATTCAATGTTAGAATGCTGCAGTGTCAAACAAGCTGGACTTGTGATTTTCCCCGCAAATAACGTGGGCTTCTTGACTTCAAGCAGTGGAAAGCAACGGAATGTAGACAGTTTTTGCTTTACCTAGGTCCTGTTGTTTTGAGAGGTATTTTGGACGATGCGAAGTATAGAAACTTTTTAGATATTTCTGTAGCTATTTACCTTTTTGTCATCCCTCTTTCCACCTTGCTTATCATAAGTTCTCTGAAAAATTGATTAGTGTGTTCATGCTTAATTTCGCACGATTGTATGGTCAAGGTGAGATGGTGTATACTGTACATTCGCTCGTCTATCTTGCTGACGATGCTTTGAACCACGGTACCCTGGACCAGTTTTCAGCGTTCGCATTCGAATCATTCATGTACAAATTGAAATCTACGGTTCACGGTCAGAATAAACCTGTTGGTCAGATTTACAGGCGTTGGTCTGAACGTATGTCCGCACCCGATGTGAGGGGTGGTGTTCCCTTGCATTCAGATATCGGTATGCCTGTTAAAATCCCAGCACTTCGTCACTGCTCACATTTTTTGAAGGATAACGTTTTGTTTACTAATTGTGCTCCCAATAACGTTGCGATCATTGACAACCACCCTTGTCGCATTGTAATTATACTTCGTCCTGATATCCCCGATTGTACAGTTTAATATAACCCTTTCAGAATCCTGCAAGACCTAAGTTCACACATATTCTGCCGTCGCAGCAAGTGCTTATGTTTATAGTGACCGGAGCCAGCCCTGATATTTTCACGGCGCCCGCATCGCAAATATTGGCCACGTATGTGCTTTCTCCGCTGGATGTACACATTGTTTGTATGTGTATTTTATATTCTTATACGTAAATGCTCACTGCATATTTCTTTCATCACTGTAAACCCTGTTTCTTAATAAATGAAACGTCTCCGTTTCAGATGTACCCCGTCGTAGTTTTCGACCACCAGGATGGAGAAGCTTGTGCTGTCCTCAGTTCATCATGGATAAACGATGGTATTGCGACTTGGCCGAGTGTGTCCGGCCCTCATTCAGTGAAAATGTACGGCTTCACCTAGCACCACCTCCTGGTTCCTTGCGATTCTCTGTGACTGTCGTCTTCCGAACAAGTGGTTTTGGGCAACTTTAGTTCATTATCTACAGACGATTATTTGAAAGCTAGGCGGTACACCAAGAAGGCAAAGAGTACATCAGATCTAGACTCTTCCGATGTTACTGTCAAGATGGGAAGGCGTATCCAGCGCATCAAGTCATTCTTGTGTTTATGCTTCAACCTATGTGCATAGAAAGCCCCCCAAACGACTGTTGTTGTTGTCATCATCTGCTGAATCCGAGGCCCCCTAACGCAGAAGCAACGTAGTACAACCACAGTATGCAACGTTTGCCGTGTGAAATGGTCCAGTAGATTCAGTCCGACTCCCTCAGTCCATCTTGACTGTTCATAATTCCAGACCGTTGCCCTCAACGTCCTCTCAAATTACATTCTTCAAACCCGACACGTTGCTGTCTTCCCCAAGTGTTATGTGCTCACCCACACCGGCTGCTTCTAGCGTTTTCCTTCCCAGGACGATGTCTCCCGTTGTGCGTTCTACTGAAGTGTCCCCATCTGCAAAATCCTCACAGATGGGACAGTTTTCAACCCAAAGCTCTCCCACCCAATTGTCCGCTCCTTCACTGTCTTTGTCACAGCCATTCCCACAGGTTGCCTGTTAACTGTCTGCCTCCAGCTCGTCTGTGGAAGCCACAACTGTCCCTGTTCCGAAGGAATTTTTGAGCACTTAATTGAGGCAACAGGCCAACATGATGATGACCCTAAATTATGCTGTGAAAGAGTTGGCGTTCATAAAATAAGGACAAAACAGTTGTCGAATGATTGCAGGTTCCTCCGGTGGACAAGATGAGCATGACGTGCGTGCTCGCTTGTTTCCCGCCCACGCTGTTTCACGGTTTAAGGAACTGGATTCTGACTTGAAAAACCAGCTATACAGAGGGGTTGTGGTAGGTTAATTCGAACTGTAGTAACTGTTCTAGATGGATTACTTGCATGGGTTGAGTGCCCTCTCCGCACGGCAACTTGTTTGTCGGTGCATGATGGAAGCCATAGGAACCGAATTGACGTTGCACATGACTCATGCTGGTGGAAATGGGAAGATAGCATTTAAGGATTCCACGTTGCGTCACACTATCGGAAGTGAGTGTAAACGCTATGAAGTCTCAAATGAAAGCAGAAGTGCTATTGTCGAAGCCTCTCTACTCAGAGACCAAGAGAGAAGACGTGAACACGTGGATGAAGATTTGGTTTTAAAACGCCTGAGACAGAGGTGGAGTAGGAAGAACAAGAAGAGAGAGAAAGCGGGTAAAGCAAACATATTACCATGTACCACGTTGATATTCGCGCGTAAAATTGATCAATGAATGATATAGTGTTGTATGCTATTGTAAATATATGTATATAGCCTAACGCAACACTAGCTGGTGCATATATATGTATATATATACCATATGTACACATGTACCACACATATACAACATGGCGCTTACGTATGCGTAACGAATGTTTTCGAGCATAAAGATGACCGTGAACTCAATAGATCGATTAAAGATATAGTGTTATATGTTATTGTAAACATATGTACATGGCTGAAACCCAACTGTATTTGGCGCATTATATATGTATACATATACCACGCACTACTTCAAGGTGTGTTTGAGCTAAATTGTGAACCTAATTTGAACATTTTTAACCGTCTATCCCAGGGAGATAAATATTGTCAAACTGAGAACAAACCCTACTTTTTCGATGTAATCGACGGGTGTTCTCGTCTTCTTTTGCTTCTGCTCGCACTGCCCTGTATTTCTGAGTAAAAATATATGGTCTTTGCCAGCTTCCTTCCAGCTTGAGAACGCCGCCGAACATTCCTAACGGTACAGAAGCATTTTTATCGTTCACAGATCTCCTCACACTGTGTCTGGAAAAAAGCGTAACATCTAGCCGCAGAGCTACTGAAAATCACACAGGTGAACGGATGAATCGAACTTCTGCGCCCTGAATGTTTCGCTGGTCTACTTGCACTATGATGTGTGAATTGAATTCAAAAATTGTCTTCGCATATTCCATCCATGTTATTGAGGAGGTTGGCATGATGTGTGCTGTCCAACTGTTTGTCCGAATCCCACATGACTGTGTGGCGCGGACCCGAGCCAACACTACAAGCCTCCGGCTAACTCCTTGTTAGCGGTCGGTCCCCAACCTCCCTAGCTAATTCGCAAGTCGATGTGGTTAATGGCACTGTAAGAGATCAGTCGTATAGTTCGTCAGGTGCACATCCGATCTCCGCTTCCAAAGGTTTATTTTCACTTCGTGTCCTGTGAATTCCCATCCGGGATAACCGGCTTGGTCCGTGTTCACCGATAAAGGCCTTTGAGGCATCCTTCTGTGTGCCGCCACTCTTTCTGTGTCATCTTGAGTGAGTCTGTATAGTTGGAACGTTTGCACAACGCTCGACAGGTTTTCATCACGTTTATCTGCTGTGTTCTCACACTCTGCATGTATGCAAATGCGTTTGATTGCTCAGTCTTTAATAGTAGCTTATCTGTTTTGTTTGGAAAACTCGCTGCCTTGTCAACGACGCAAAAAGGAAGACGGTAGGACTGCTACACGTTTCCCCAGGTCTCAAATGTACTGTATAGCTAACCTTCATCTTTTGATGGTATACTGTTGCAACCGAATCCACCGTCTTCGAACGTGTAAGCCGACTTTAATAGGTGGTGGAACAGTGGTCGGCGACACGACGGATAACTAAACGACGGCTAATGTCAGTGATCAACGGAGGACGGAGCGTACAGAATCAACTGGAAAGTTCCCAGCCAAACCAATCACCGAACACCAACTTATGGAAACAGAAGGCAACCATGATATCCCGGAAAAATATACGTGCAAACTTCTTTATTGTACAATATTTCCACGTTTGGAATAAACTTCCAAATGAAGTCAGAGTCAGTAACAACATCCAGCGTTTTAAAAAAGGTCTGAACAGTTATCTCGCGATATCAAACACAATGCCTACCTTTAAACTCTTTGTATTCCCTGATGACATTTTTGGGTGTAGTCCGAGAAACATTTGGCTTTCAGATGCGTATTGCGTAGATGACCACCCTGTTGTTTAACTCTCCTCGTAAACTGCCTACTTGAAACGGCTTGTTATATGGTTTAGCCACACGATCGTTTTGCACTTGACCTACTGCGCGCTCACTAAACCGTTTGCAGCTCAACATTATCTCAATAACATGCGTTTATTCATGTATATGCATTGTCCAAATTGCTAGGAAATGCGAACTTGGCGCTCAATAATGAATCCAGCAGAACGACGTCATGTGTGCTTTAGTTATCACACGCACATTTCATGCAGCCCTAGAGACCGTCGGGTCAATTCTCCGTTTACCCGAATAACTCCCGAAAGCATAGCAAAATGCCACAACACACAGTAGATAGGTTTATATATTCCAATAATCACAGCAAAAATAATAATATCGTGTGAGTTCTTTGTCAAAAAATTCCGCTAGCACATTGTTTGTCATAGTAAACGTTATAACCCCACATTTTCTCGTCTAACATGTAGAATCACATTCTGCTCTCTGCTCTCCATATTCTCCGCTGAGCGAGGACGTTTTTCTACGACGGATAGACACACGGAACTTTGTCTTAACGGAACGGTTTGCGAGATGTTGAACTTCTTCACGTTTTCGAGCACTCGACGAAATCCTGCGTCAAAATTCTGCGTAATCGTTCACTGTATTTTGAGATTTTCCGCCCTGCCTCGCCAAAGCCGACCTATCTTAGTGTTTTCCGGACGCCAATTTCATCCCCTAATAGCGAAACACTCCAAAGATGCATTTGGGCATTCTTCCAAGGGTGACCTTGAACTATGTAGAAAATTGACCATCTAAAAATCTTGCGAAAAGTGAATTAGTGTAACATCTTATTTTTGAGACTAAATCTATGAAGCGTGCGAACTATTTTCTTCTCTGTTGCGTGCGTCAAAGTTCCACAAATTACAGTCATTCGCCTTTTGACCACGTCCTTCTTGACAGCAGGCTTCACGTTTGTACCACTGTTTAATTATTTGTTTTTTATGGTTTGTAAATATCTGCAGTAATCGCGCCTAACCCAGCGAGCTTCTGACATATGCGCTGAGAAATTTATATTTTTATTATTGTTAGTAGTATCAGTATATTAACGAATGTGAGGTGACCCACTGACGAGTCGAGATCCGTTAAAGTGAACATGTTACCACCAGAAAGCAGGTCCAGACAGCGTCGAATAAATACCTCCACAAGCGGCTCGGTATGACGAACTTTGAGCGTTGGTAAGTCAGCAGGCACGCGGAGCTGAGACGTTTCACCATACAATAACGTTAGCGGCCGAAAATTCACACAGAAATACAGAGATGGGAAGTGGAACCTCCCGTTTATTTTTGTTCCCGGTCAGATTTGAAAAATGACGGTGATGCCCTCAAACAGGTAAAAATGAAATTATCAAGACGGTATGTACAAATAAAACCATGAACTGTGGACACCACAGTAATCCCCTTCATGGCGCTTTTGAGGTAAAAATGGATGAAAATCTCCAGTAAAGGGAAGACAATCCAAACGCTCAGTAGACTAATGTGTCAGGTGTTTCGGACATCGCACAGAAAGTCCTCTACGTGTGATGCGTTGTTGAAGAACACGAAGCAGCCAAGCTGCAGTCGGACGCAATACTGTGGGGGTAGAAGTGGATTGTTTTCAGCAAATATCGTGGCAGGTGTGGGCAACATCCTACTATGTGTGAGCCGGTTCCCATCGCTCAATGGGTACGGATCTACTTCACTCAAGCCTCTTTGATAACGAGAATGTTTTGCCAGGCTTAACCGCTCTGGAGGAACTCAGATGTTCTGGTCGCAGTGGTTTCCTGATGGCGCCTTGGCGGATAAACACTAATTTACATATGAGCAAGTCCGGCGACTTTTGTTCTCGGCACCAGTGGTAACAAGCTGGCGTGAAGCAATGGCTGGGTGTGCTGTCTTAAGTGTGAAATGCGATCCGTACTTGGGTGTGATTGTGTCTACAGTCGAACGAATTCCCCTGGATGATGCAAATTGGCACCATTAACTGAATCAGAGGTAGTGCATTTATTATCCCTTTTTAGGGTGGACCAGATTCCAAGGAGAATGAGTGGTAGAAGCTCGATCCATCTGGTTGCCGGTAAAAAGACTCAACCAAACCAATATAGTAGGGTTGGTATGTCGTCGTCCTAACATGTGATCAGCCGAGTAACCGCTCGAAGTTAAGAAAAATGGGGGACGGAAACTGCGTGTCTCTACCCGTGGCGGTTTTAGACAGCACGCCAAAATGAGCGTTCCAGGAAGGTTTTGGCAACTGTCCTCATTGAAACACCTTTAATATGTATAGCTAAAGGCCAACTGGTAAAAATGTCATTTGTGGTCGGCATACACGTCCGATGGTTGGAGCGTGTTGGTGTGCAAATGATGTGAGGGCGTACATGGAAAAAAGGGCGTCGGGCTGGAGAACATGCCACGTTTTGTGGAGGTATACTAGAGCACTTTACTTCTTTGGCACTCGATGCACTTCTGTAAACAGAGGCAAACGTTCTTGTTCAGACAGTGCCAGAGAAGACGCTGTGCAATCAACGTACCGCCTTCTGCGAGGTGTGGCAAGCAATGGAAATGTCTGAGAGCAGCGCGTTGATAGGAAAGTGAGATGGAAGGTCTAGATGTACCCGTTGAAATGTCACATAGTATGCCATCAGCTTGTATCGGCAGAGGGACGGAACACAATTTCGAGGAATTGTAATTGCACACACTCTTTATGTCCTGATCGCACTTCTAGGAAGTAGCCATCTTAACCAAACCAAAAAAGGATGGCAAGTAGACAAAACTGACATCCAGGTGCGACGATATTCCGCAGCGACAATAATGTCATCAGATAGATGTGGAGTGTCTGTGGTGAATCGGGAGATATAGCCCTAGTGTCTGATTCCACCTTGAGAGTTTCGTTTGGGCTTGGCGTGAAAAGCAAATGTCAAGGGCTTGTGGCTGGTCTACACAACAAACGTCGACCTTCCCAAAGATTGGAAAAGTAACGGGTCGCCAAATAAGGGGTGGAAGTTAAAGTCCGTTGTAGTTTTCGGAGGGGGGGAAGGTCACGGGCCGCTGTTAATCGATTATGGACTGTTTTTGGACTGCGTCGACGGCGGCGTTTGATGCATCCGTGGTGAGGCTGAAAAGGACATCTGAATAAAAACTAATGAGACACGGAATAGGGGAGTGACACAAGGCTAATTCGCAGCTGAAAGAGCTACTTTAGCTTCGGGTGGAAGTTCAGTTTACTTGTGTTTTGAGCGGACTAGGGTGGTCGGAGTTTTCGAAATATTTCTACAGAGGGATGACACGCCGCTATTAGTCGGGTACGCCGAAGAATTGCTGTTAATTTTCAGTTTCCAGCTTGAAAATACAAGCAGATATGTCAGTAACGGACTTTGGCAACCTGGATCACGTATCAAGAAAAGGAAGCGAATATATGATAAGAAATTTCGTCCATGACAACTTAGATAATCGCGAACTGCGGCTGAGTTTCACGACAGCATGCTGTTACACAATCCACTTTCAAACCGTGCTGGTCTGCTAGTTTAGTTCGAGTCTTTCACAGCTTTCTCTTCCGCACCACCCTGTTCTCAACATACTAATGCTTACGTTAACAGAGAGCATCAAATGCTTACTCGCCTTTCCGCCGTTTTCTCGGCATTGTTGTAACTATTTTTGTTCCGGAAATCTTTCATCCTTGAGCGCATTTTGACTCTGGCAGGATCGCCAGATGTTTAGCATACGAGCTGGCCGTTTTCACCCGATTACTTCGCGCACGCGTGGATCAACTTTTGATAACTTAGAGACGCCAGGGACAGCATCATTCTGAAACAGGTATTCCAGCTGTGGTCCTGTAAAAAGGCAATAGGAACCAGGATGAGCCAGAGGCCAAGTAGACTAGGCTGGAAACTTACACTGACAAACACAAAAATGGTGCTAGAAACACAGTGGCACACTCACTGAGATACACCTGCGTTCGAAAAAGCTGTTCAGCAACTCCTGTCCGACTACTACAAATTGTTAAGGCAATCTGGCAAACTTCTCTATATATCGTTCTAATAACAGAAACTGACTGGCCAGCGTTGAGATTTTTCTCCATGTCTACCCTCCAAACATCACAGAAATTGGAGCTTTCACTACCTTGTCTTTACAAAACACTGGTTTTTAACCAAATCAGACTAAGCTCATTCACGTGAACAAATGTCGCACCAGCGCACACCTGTCTGTTTGCAGTTTGGGTCAGTTACGCTTACCCTTGTTTCGGACAAGTTGAAGCTCCCCATCAAACGAGACACATCAAGTGCCAAACTAGAAATATTCCTGTGGCGTTTAGTTCATGTCAACCGGGATCACTGAATAAATCGCGAAGCACGTGAAGAGCACTTCAACAGGCCAGGCGTACACTAAACGAAAACACCCTAACTAACCACGTAATGATGTCTTGACAGTGAAAGTTAAACCAGTTACTTTCTTGGATTGAGCAAAGCAATCACAGACTATCCCGGCTACTGCGTCATATGAGGCAGCCCTCGAGGGCAGAACGACGAACGACAGCATTTTTGTATATCTGGGGAACAGAAATCTACCGACATCGATTCGAAAGGCTTTGTCAAACCTCTGTAGGGCTACATCTGTAGAAATGTTGTAAGAAGCAATTGACAGAATTCAGGACGTCCTGTGCAATTCCCAGCCGACAGCTGCAAATGACAGTCCACTTCACGAGGATCTACGAGACCAGGCAGTGTTGTTGAGGAGGGGGGGTAGTCACCCAATTCCAACCAACGCTTTTGAACTAACAGTCCATAAAGCAAACCAGAGACACCGATTTGCCGTACGTCACCACCAGCAAATGACGATCGTGGTTGTTGTTAATGGCACTAAATGTTCGGTTATCCGGCGGAGAATTGTACCGTGCCCTCTATATTTAGCACCATACGTGATGTAGTGGAAAGCAGTGAGAGTGACCACTTCAACGATCGTTTACCAAAAGCTTATCGGGATATTCCTCTTCGCTCACCTATAGACAACGTTGTGAAAAACTTGGCATTGATCCCCTTTGGCTGCGTAGACTAAAGTTGAACTTGACGCTGCTGTATAAACTCATACATTCAGATGCGATTACTTCAGCGATCACCGTCCGCTTACAACACAGCCCTCCATATAGTCTAAGAAATAAGGATTTCACCTTGCCGACCCCGATATCCCGGAAGAATATAGTGCAAACTTCTTCCTTGTAAAGTATTCCCACATTTGGAATAAACTTCCAAGTGAGGTCAGAGCCAGTAACAACATTCAGCGTTTTAAAAAGGGTTTGGACAGCTATCTTACGTTAACAAACACGATGTCCATCTTCAAACTCTCTGTATCACCTGACGACCTTTTTGAGTGTGGTCCGAAAAACATTTAGCCGTCAGATGCGTAATACGCAGACAACCAATCTGCTGTCTAACGCCTGTCGAGAACAGCCCGCTTGAAACGGTTTGTTATATGGCTTACTCACAAGATCATTTAGCACTTGGCCTTTGACACCCAACATTATTTTAATGACGTGTTTACTCATGTATATGCAATGCCCAAATTGCTATGAAATGTGCACTCGGCGCTTAATAATAAGTCCAACAGTACGATGACATGTGAGCTTTAGTTGTCACGCACATTTCATGCGGCCCTCCAAACCGTCGACTCAATTACCCGTTTACCCGAATAAATCTCGAGTGCATAGTAAAATACCACAACAAACAATAGATAGGGTTATATATTCCAGTTATCATAGCAAAAATAATAATATCGAACGAGTTCTTTGTCAAAAATTCCCCATATATATTGCCTGTCATAGTAAATGTTATAACCCCATATTTTCTCATCTAACGTGTGGAATTACGTTCTCCCTCCCGATTCCCATTTTATCCATTGAGCGAGGAAATGGTTCTGCGACGGATGGACGCACGGAACTTCGTCTAAGCTGAACGGCTCACGAGATGTTCAACTTTGTGACGTTTAGAGTAATCGGCGAAATCCTGTGTTGAAATCTGCTTTATTTTGGGATTTTCCGCCATGCCTCGCCAGAGCCGATCTATCTTGACAATTTCCGGACGCCAATTTTACTCCCTAACAGCAAAAAAATTTCAAAGGTGCGTTTGGACACCCTCCCGGAGTGACCTTGAAATATTTGAAAAATCGCTCATCATACAACCTTGTAAACAGTGAATTAGTGTAACATCCCATTTTTTGAGACTGAATCGGTGAAATAAGCGAACTACCTATTTCTCTGTTGCGTGCGTGAAAGTTCCATAAACTACATTCGTGTCCTCTTGGACCACGTAATTCTTGCAAGAAACTTCACGTTTGTGCTACTGTTAAATTATTCGTTTATGTATGGTTTGCAAATATCCACAATGATCGCGCGTAACCAAGCGCGTTTCTCACACATGCGTTGGGAAATATATATTATTTATTTATTTATTTCCAGTGTCCACTCCAAATGTACCTGACTGTACATGTCTGATAAGTCTACGAATCGACTTCCTGGCCGACGCCTGTACCTTCGCGAGCGTATTGCCATTGGTCGTAACTGACTGCTGACGTTGTTAGTTCAGGCTGTTAACGGACCACCGAGACAGAAATACGGTCGTCTCGCCTTGTCCTTAGACTGCAGCATCAATTTCGCTGCAGCCTTTTGGCGGCGGACATTCAGGTTACAATTCTGGACGCAGAAATTCCTTCCTATGTTGGTATCGTGATTAATCTTCAGCAACACAAGGTTCTACGCAGCGCGACTTCTATTAACGCTGAGGACAAACAGACCAATACCAATTTTGCTGGAGTCCATCGGTTTGAATCAAGTCCCTTGCAACATCCTCAGCTTGCCCAGCAATGCCCACAAATTGCGTTTTCCTTGTACCATCAGCTTTCAGAGAAACATCACGTGATGTGCACCATTGCAACTGGAAGGTGGCTAACAGCCGTTTACTCCGAATGCCTGCCCCTGGAACAACCAGGAATTGTGTGTAATATTCTCTTGGCTGACAAAGTTTCCATTTCCCTGCCCCACCATATTCCACCTGGCCGAAGACCATTGTGTATGCCGCAGCAGGTAAAGAGCTGTACGTCAGTGGAACAGTCTAGACCTTCATTATCCAAGGACCAAGGTGCTCTGCCATGTCATCACACTCCCTCGGATTTCTCTTATTTCGTACCCAGGTTTTTATCGCATCCATATTGCTGTAACCGACTATACCCAACCTCAAACGGAATAACTTTTCACTTTACATTCCACGACAAATTTGCGCAATGAAACGTCACCATAACTCTATAAAACATTTTGTTAGTGAGAGTCGCCGGAACGTTTATCAACCATTGGATTGGCTGCGGCTCTATTCGCGGTTTACGAGCACGCCCGCCGAATGTAACGCATAAAAAACAACGGTTAACAATATAGCTTATTACCAATCAACGGAGGACAAAAAAGGATTAACGGGAGACAAGATTGCACTCGATAAACCCGGAACCTCTCAGTCAATCCAGTCTTTTATGGTTGACACATGAAGACATGATAGAGCTGTCATATAACTAGAGCCTTACGATGTTTCCAAACCCGAAGACGACACGATTGCAAAGTTGTTCATCTTTACAGAGTTAGTGACCAATTTAAAAATTCAAAACTGGGTCGGTTGAAAGTGGCGGGAATCCAATGACACGCCAATCGAAAAAAAGAAAAGCGATGAGAATTCGCAACTAAAATATAAGGATAAGGCTTGTGAACGTTTGTAAGGCTAATACAATTTTCTTTGGGAATTTCGAGACTCTCCCGAGAGAACTATGGACTCTGACTTACCTCTGATCAGCTTTATGGGAATGGCTCGCAAATTGGGTTATCCCTCTTCCATTATTCACTTTACCTATAGGGCTCTGAACATATGAAGAAGATCGTCTATCATTTTGCTACTGACGGTGTTGTCAGACGATTTCACCGGTAAAAAGCCGCGCTTATGGCGCAGTGGACGCAGAGTTGGCCAGAGTGCTTACCGCTTGCTTTGCTAAGAGTAGGATCCGTCCCTGAGGAAGGTATTCAAATTTCACATGCTGAGTTACTACAAGGAGCGACGCTAAGTTTTTCGGGTGATATTTTCAAATGAAGAATACAATCTACAGTAAATCTCTCAGGCTGCGCCCGTCGTATTCAGTCTTACGTGAAAACACACTGTGCCTCCCAATCCGACACCTTACAATGCGGCCTACTAAGCCGCAACGCGGGTGACCCAAACGGGCCAGTTCGCCTTTGTCAACATGTCCATGGCTTCTAGAAGGTCTATTTCAGCCTCCAGTGGTGCTGCTGAGTATGGCACGTGGTGCTGAAGACAAAACATTGGCCTGCTTCATGGTTCAGAGAACAGTTGGACTTTAATGTTTGTGCTTTTGCTTAATTTGTTCGTAAAATGTCGGGAAACTTATCTCACTGTTGTTGCAGAGAATCGCTATAAAGTTTACTCCAGACTGCCCTCACTTCACGAAACATCAACAAACGAATAGCCTTATTTGCGCCACAAACAGAAATAAACCGTCAATTTCACGGATCAAGTTTTTCTATTCAATCTATATCCAAAAGGTTTAGGTGATTGCTCGGGTATTTGTGGCAAACGTCAGAATCACAGTTATCACGAAAGCGGAGAGTACACGTTTACTCACTGAAAGGGTCCACTAACGCTCTAGGATATTCTATTCGTTGGAGACGACGATGAACTCTAGCATTGGAAACTGTGTTTATGTTGGCGTCCTCCATAAATCTGGAAGTCGGTTCTTCCCCCCCGTCGAATTTTGAAGAGATCTGAACGGCTGAAGACAAGTTATACGTAGTATCATTTTCTTTGATCAGTTTGAAGTGGTAAGTAGCGAACGATTTACTAGCTGCGTCGATTTCTTGGTCTGCTTTGTGGTCGGGAAGTTTGCTCTTCATTTCGTCCGATTCAAACGCACTACCACCGCCGAACACAGGGGCCGGAGCGGCGGGATTCAAAGATTTTATACTCACATAATTTGAAACAGTTCATTCCTTTCAGAAGTTTGAACTAAACTGTTAGAACACGAAAACTGGTAGATGCAAGCATTTCGTATTGACTCGTCAGTACCAAATTTGCAATAACATGAAACCGGTTTTTTACATCGAGCAGTTAGGGAGCAGGGTTGATAGTCAATCGGTGGTTTAGGAAAGGTCACTACGTCCAGGGAAGGGTCAAGTTTACGAGCAATTATTTCTGAACACACAAGGTCGGCTTCAGTCGATTGATTGCGACCGCCCCAGCAAACCGCAGGAATCTTGGATTGGAGTGACGTAATAGGATTCTGAATGCACA